>JAQBSW010002615.1:0-62500 GCA_029291075.1 Eudiplozoon nipponicum
GTAACCGCCATCTCTGCGAGGTACGGTCTATTGAAATTCACCATACCAATAAACCGACGCAATTCTTTTCTATTAGTAGGCACAGGATAATCCTTGATAGGCTGTACATTCGAATCTAACGGCATGCATCCCTCCGATGAGACTAAGTGCCCCAGGAACCGCACTTCTCGACCTACCTGAACCTTTTCTGGATTAAAGTGTAATCGCCATTCTACAGCTTTGGCAAACATCTTCTGCAGCCTAACACATAATTCGAGTTCAGTAGTGGCCTATATAATATCATCGTCCACGTAATCTGTTGTACAAGTTAAGTCAGACACGAACGAGTCCATCATTATTTGGAAAACTTTCTGTGCGTTTTATAAACCAAATGGTACCCGGGTGAATTGGAAATGAGCTTGGGGTACTTGTACCGCTAACTTCCATCGGTCTTCGGGCCGCACGCCTATTTGCCAAAATCCCTGTTTAAGATCAAGCACGCAAACCATTTGCCTCCTGCTAGCTGTAGGAACAGATCACGCAGAGCCGGCATGGGATACGGGTCAGGTTTAGTCACTGAGTTTAATTGCCGGAAATCCGCCGCTCAGAGCTAACTATCCTTTTTCATAACGTAAACCATCGGAGCTCGAAAGACAGATGATGACGGTTCAAGAACGCCGGCTTCTATGATTTCTTGGGTTGCTTGAGTCGCTGCTGCTAATTACTTTGGAGGAAAACAATATACTTTTGGTGGTTCGTAACCTTCATTTAGTTCTAGCCATAGCTTAAACTGGTCGACCATCGGCCCTGGACGTTCGCTGCAATCAGGCAGTTGGAATATAATGTAATATTGGGTTTGAAGATTCTTCCACCACCCAGGCAGACAACTGGTCTCCTCCTGCATCTTAGGGATACATATAGACTTTATTGAATTTATTCCCTCAGGCATCGATAGGCATACACGTTTATTTTGACAGTCTATCGTCTTAACCCATTTTCTAATGAAATCAAGTCCCAATAAGGGCGTTTGCGTATTCGAAACAACAAAAGACATATGATAGATATTTTCATTTATTAACAATTTCGTGTCCCACTCGCCCGCAGCCACCATCGATGCGCCCGATGCCTGACATAAACTTGCTTTCGTAGGTTTTACATTGTTCAATGGCCAAGTCAATGGTTGTACCGACACATCAGCTCCAGTATCCAATTGCATTATTACTGGCTGTCCATTGAAGAGTTCTAAAAATTTAACTTTAATGAAAATTCTTACATTTGGCAATGTTTCCCACACTTCCTTTTCTTCAGAGGCCATCTGGTTCGGATCACTTTTTTGTTTGTTCTGCTGGTCTTCATTCGATCTACCCGTCGGAGCCACCAAATGATTAATATTTGTGCCTTGCTCTCGCCCACCTTTATTTGTGAGATTGTGAACCCTGTTTCCCCACTGAACTGGCCGTTCTCGAGGAGCAGTACATTAATTTTGCTGACGCTTATACGCCGTATTCGTCGGAGCTGGAGTCCTTATATATTGGCTTTGCTTCCAGGCCACTGGTTGTTGCCTTCTGTCGCGGAATTGATTATTATGCCGCGAAGAATTCCAGTACGGTATTTCGCTCCTGCCAGATGTTGTAACGGGATCCATGCGTAGAGTTGGAGCTGCCACTTTGTTTGTCATCATGGCCGAACTTTGAAGAGCCTGAAGTCTCCCTTCAAGGCTTCCCTGGGCGCTCGATATTGCACCGTATCTGGTAGGATCCAGCAGCATTAACATGATGGCCTCATGCGGTTGCAACCCGGGTAAAGACTCAGTAAGCTTTGAGAAACACCGCTTGATACGTGCCATGGTATCCATGGGCATCTCACCCAATAATGGTTTCAGGCTGTATAATTCTGAAAACACCTCCTGAGGCCTGGCCCGGAAATGATCCAAAACACGACTTTTGTACTCTTCATACGTGAGGTCAACGGGCGATTCCAATTGGACTGCTACTGTACGGTCCACTAATTCCTGGACAGCCACACGCACAATAGGTGCTTCTAATGTAAATTCTTGGGCTTGAACTGATGCTTCAAAGTTTTCGAACCACAACTGTGGCCTTTCCACATCTAGTGGTGCCAGCATGGGCTTAAACTCTAATGACGGTCTGAAATAACTCGTCGATTCGGCTGGAAACGCCGGCATATTTCCTCCAGATTCCTCTTCGGCACGGTCGCCATTGTTGTGCCCACCTATATTGGATGGGCCATGCACACGGATATCGTCTGTATTTATAATCAGTGTATCGTCCAGACGAGACAATTATGCATAACTCTGCAGTTAAATTGTTCATTTGGGTAGTGAGTCCTTGAATCAACGTTTCTAACCCATCAGAAGCCATTGTTAGTTGTACCACACATGCTTTATTTTTACTCACATATATATAGAATTTTGCTCGCATAACGAGCATCGACTTAATAAAACAAATTTACAAATATTAATTAATTTATGTTCAGTTCGGCTCGAAGTCTGCTTTTATCAATGGGCTGACTGCTTCATCCTTATACGGATGCTTCTGCGAGGAATTTCTGTTGAAATAATGTCTGTCCAGGATAAGACCCTTTGTTCATTCTTTGTCTTAAAGGTGGCTATTGCCACACAGACGTATTGACCCCTTGTTCACGCTTGTGTTCAGAGCTTGTGAAATACCACATGGTAATATAGATAGCACACTAATAAAACACAGGTAACACTTTTCTTCGGTACCTCAGCTTACTATTAACCAATTCTGGTGTTTTTTTATCAAATACACACCTACCTGAACATTCACATAACCATATTCAGATATATGCCATATCCTTCTACGTTTAGATCCATGCATCTCTGGTTACACCATTTTAAAAGGTGTATAGGGTAAGCACTGTTATAAAGCCAATTGACCGATCATATTTAGACTTGTCATGTTCACATAGCACCAAATAATATCTAACACAAGTATTCATTATGTGTTGCGAACCTAGTAACAAATTAGTTCAGTTATGACCAGAAGGATAAACCAAAGACAGCATGAACGGAAAGTATTATCTCATGCACATTCGTTTCGTGCTTACTGGCGACTCATCAGTATGAGCCGGTATTACGCACTTTAACCACTATATATTTAGGTGAGGAATGCGGGATAATAGGACGGTACAATCTCCTAGACGAATGTTTAAACCTGCAATAGTGAAGTTAACATCATATAATGTTCCACATTTCTGACTCAAATATATAGTGGTTAAAAGGCGTAATACCGGTTCCTACTGATGAGTCGCCAGTAGGCACGAAACGAATGTGCATGAGATTATACTTTCCGTTCATGCAGTCTTTGGTTTATCCTTCTGGTCACAACTGAACTAATTTGTTACTAGGTTCGCACAACAAAGATGTGATAGAACCGCATTTCCATTGGGACGAATACAAACTCAGTCCGATCGAAGACAAAACGAAATTGGAAATTGTGATCAATCGCATCTTTGTGAAACTGTCCGTGCAAATCTAGTACCCACTTACGCAAAACGCGGCATTGGAAAAAATATATAAGTGTGCTGGAAATGATCAAAATATATATGTTTATAAAATTTACCTTTTGAAATTAATATTATAAACAAGTTGCCAATGAGGCAACCTTTGTCCCTTCCGATTGATAAAATACTTATATCGAAGTAACACTCACGGAAAGATTAATTGATGACGACTTTATGATTTGGAGACATGGTGATAATGAATTAATAAACTTCCTTAATTTAATACATGATATAGATTAATCTAAAGATTACGATAGAAAAGGAAAGGAGAGGAGAAAGTGTTCCTTGATGTGAAACTGCGGTGGAATGAAGCTTTATAAGAAAAGGATGCCTATGAGAATGATACTTATTCGGGTATCTTGATTAATTTTTACTCAAGTCAACCGAATGGTCTGAATATAGGCATTTTGAATTCCATGCTATTGAAATGTCTTAGCATAGCTAATTTCAAACATAGAAAAATGAAATAAGAAACCTAGTGGACATGTTCAAGATTACCACGGGTAAAGCCAGTAAACTACAAAACAAAAAAGAAGTACATAGTTTAAACAATTCAGGGAAAACGATGCGCACCATTTAGGTTAAAAAGGAGAACATAAAACAGCCTGTAAATATGGTCAAGCCCAGAAATCCGACCTAGCTATGTGACAGACCAACGAATATATTAGACATTATAATTTAAGTTTCGTATATTTCTTTAATCTGCTTTCATTGGCTAATAGGGCTTCATTTTATCTATTTTTTTAAATTTTGAATAAGGTCTTATTAAACTTTAAAATTTGATCTGAAGTATTCATTTATGCATGAGGCCCTATTACCATTAGTTTCATTATCCTCTCGCTCTCCTTCGTCATTTCATGCTGCCTCATTTCAGTTGCCTTCATTATTTCGGCTTAAGCTTGATTTCAGATTTGCCTCAATTTTCAACTTCATTTGCGGTTAGCAAATTCAACATACTCTAGCGTTTGTTTCCACTTAGTAAAACAATATCAAAAACCTTACTTATCTAATCGGGCGGAATTAATTACCTATGGATTAACATATTTGTAAGCTGATGGGAGTCTAGATACGCAATAATAAAAACGTTCACTAGCTAAGTAGTTCAACAATTTATTTAAACTTCAGAAACTTGCAAATGATCTGGTATTGTTTGATTTTATAACCGCGTTTACTCTATATTTCCTATAAACTATTTTATCTTGAGATGCGTGGATCTAAACGTATAAATATAAATAGTGGTAAATATCTTAATAGGGTTATGTGGATGTATGGGTACGAGTGTTTAGTTCTTAATTAACACTACAATTGGTTGATAATAAGTTGTAAGTAAGATAATTTATTGATGGGTAGGTGTTTAGTTCCTAATTAACACTACTATTGGTTAATAATAAGTTATAAGGAAGAGAATTTATTGTGTGGTGTTTTAGTGAGTTTCCTTTGTTAACAATTGTATGACTGTTTAGCGAGCGTAGAGGGCGACCGCGGGAATGAGCGGTCAAAGTGTTAAAACAGCAAAGAATCTTTGAAGATAAGGTAAGAGTTTCGCTATCCACAACGCCGTTCGAAATATGCTGGAAATTGAGAATATTTTTAACGTTCTTGACGAGCTGCGCTTCAAAACTGGAGGCGCTTGTATTCCCGTGACAGAATGACTATTACTAATTCATCGCTTATATGCTGATCGTAATCATTATCAACATTAAATCCGTGTTGACCATCGTCCACTACGTGACTAGCAGAGTCCTTGCTTAGACTACGAGTCAGAGTGCAATCCACTCTTAGTATCGCAGCAAATTTCGCGTTTAGAAAAGCTGTGATATTTGTAGGCATATCAAACAAATTTTTAGGTTTTATCGACGCAGGTCAACCCGAGGTTTCCACAAGCCTTCCAAGTTCTATCTGCTAGGCTGTCGGTTGTATTTACTGGTGCCTCAAGCGTGAGCATGAAATGGGCTTTTAATTATATTCTGACAATCGGAGGACTGGTCACCAACAGTGTGTAGCGTGGATTTCAGTGACTTTGACAATCTTCTTTGTCTTCGTTTATAAACAAGTTATAGCTGAGCATGCTTGCAGATGAGTTTACCGTTATGTAAATACAGTAGCATAGATCTAGGTCTCCTGCACATTAATCTACGGGAAGTCCAATAGAAATACTTCAGATTTCACTATATCTTTCTGCTGGATTATGCTTGTTGCTACATTCCCTCTGGTATTGCACATCCACGTGATTGTTAAATAATAAGAGTACGGTGCAGCGTGACATAACACGCAAATAATAGTGTCAGGTCGCGATCTGTTTATCCATAAGGCTTCGTATGTGGCTAGCTCCCATTTGTTATCGCATTTAGAAATTATTTTAAATGCTGCGTCTGGAGAACATATGTGTGATGTTTCAATGATGTGTTGCGCAATTGCAGCCGTTTGATTTAAAACAGGCGTTTAAATTACAATGTTCTCTCATTCGAGTAATTAACCGTATAGTCCATCACATCAGCAGCTAACATGAGGCACTATCGATGGGCCGAATTATGTAATTCATCCTACTAATAAATGCGATGTCGATTTTGAAGCAGCATTTGAACTGTTATTTAACAAACAGCCGACTTAGAACCTACCAGTATTGTTTATAATTGGTTTAAAGCTATATATGCAGAACAGTATGCATTGACAACACAACATTTCAATGCTCTTAAAGGTATCAGCAGAAATGCAGATATCAAAACACTACGCGCGGATAAAGGCAAGAGCGTTGTTTTAATAGACAAATCTGACTACATACAAAAGATGGAAAACGTGTTGAACGACAATACAAAATTCACGCGTCTAGACGATAGATCAGATGAAATAGACGAAGTGAAGCGCAATGTAATAAATGAAATTAAGATCTTGGTAAATGCCGGTTTAATTGATGAGGCTACTGCACAGAAGCTCAAGCCAGTTGGGTCATCTAAACCAACCTTGTTCGGATTACCAAAAACGCACAAAAATGGTTGTCCCTTGAGGCAAATTTTATCAATGTTCAATTCTCCGTTTCATGTACTAGCTAAATGGTTAGTTCGTATACATGAACCGTTACGCAAACTACTAGGTAATTATTTGGTTGCCGATTCGTTTGAGTTTGTAAACAAAAATCAAGATCTAAATGTTATAAATATTATTATGGTTTCTTTTGATGTTCCGTCTTTGTTTAAAAATGTTCCAATTTATGAAACCATTGACATTGTAGTCAAAGCGGTAGAACACGACGTATTACCAGCGCCGGTGCCAGGTCACACTCTACGCAAGCTTATCGTATTATGCACGAAAGATGTACGGTTTCGTTTTAATGGAAGCATCTATAAACGAACTGATGGTGTTGCAATGGGAAGCCACTTATCTTCAGTTTTGGCTGAGATTTTTCTAGGGCATCTAGTGAACACATCATTAAAGAGTGACATAAGTAAATGTGCTCAATATATATGATACGTGGATGATATTTTTCTTTTCCTTAAAAACAGATCGCAATCACGAACACAGCTTCAAAGTTTCAACAAAGCAAATAAGAATATCGGTTTCACGTCAGAATTATCCACATTTCTTTTTACTCTCCTGTCTTTTTTCTACAATATTGGGCCCTGGATTAAAATGTAATAATGAATAAAGACTCTACAGTGTTATAAATTATGTGTGCACAAACTACAAAACTCCTTAATAAAAGATTTGTTTCTTAAAGAAAGCTAATCTAAACATAGAATATTTGATCGAATTTGTCGACAATTATTTTGAAAACGCTTTACAAGTTGATTTCTGAAAATCAGTTCCATCGTGCTACCATTATCACCAAAACGAGTTATTATTTGAAACTGACGCGTCGTTTGGTAATTTTGTTCCACTTTTGTATGCTTGATGACGGGAACTAGACTTAAATAATCATCAAAGGACAAAGGAATAGTGACTGACAGCTAGATTTGTAGCCGAGTGAAACAAAGCTTGCAATATGTCTTGCATATTTTGCTCCGTCAGTCAGTATCCGTCCCACCATGATGATGAAATGTGAAGCTTCATATAGTACGAATGACTGAAGGTAGTTTCGCATTTTGGGTCCACTATTGTAATTTTAAAGTGCGAAAGTTAAATTAAATCACCAGAGGACGACAGAAGATGTCCCGGTGGGGACACGCAGTGGAGAGGTTCGGAATCTGTTATTGTTTCCCTGTCAGTAAGTTTCCGCTTTGCTCTGATGATGAAACTGTGTAGTCTAAAACGTGTTAGGACTTGCAACTTATGTGACCTTCATGGTTTTGGTCCAATTTTGTATGCTTGAATCGCGAAAATTGGAGAGCACAGACAAGCAATGACTGAAAGCGAGATCTGCAAAGGAGTGTTTTAAAACGTGCTATATATGCATTTGAGACTGATTTCCATTAATCAGATACCGTCGTGCTCTGGAGATGACCAATGAAGAACGGAACGGTTTAGCACGAGCGACTGGTCCGCAATTTGTCAGTTTTGTTACTGTTGTGTAAGTCTGATGCACGTAAACTGTATTCTAGTAACCATTAGAGCACCAGGTAACAATGGTTGACGGCGAGATCTGTAGCTGAGTGGTTTAAAGCGTTCTATAGATGCATTGCAATGCGGCTTCAGTCTATCAATTTCCATCGTGTTCTGAGGATGCCCAAAGAATAACAGAATGAGATAGTACACGCAGCTAATTTGCAATTTAGCAATATTGTTTCATTTGTCAAATTTTGAAGGCAATAGACTGGATTTACAAAATCAAGGCACTAGATTTTTAGCTGTGTGATTCAAATCTTTTTGCAAATGCGTTTAAATTCGATCTTCTATCGGTTGCTATTGTACTCCAATGATGACAAAAGAAAAGAAAGACTGTGTACGCATTGCTGACGGGAATTTTTTTAGATTTGTTCCACCACTGTAATTTTGAAGCCAATAGATTGGATTCAAATAATATACAGAAACCAAAGGATCACGGAGTGATTGCGAGGTCGGCAGCTTAGTGGTTCAAAGACTTCTATGAATGCATGACACATCAGTCTCCGTCAATCAACCGCCGTCTTACTCTGATGATAATCAACTACAAGAACGAGTGAGTACGTAAACCACTGCGTAGTTTTACAGATTTATTAAAGTTGTGTAAGCATGAAGCACATAAATTGGACTCAGATAAACATCATAGCACGAAAAAACGACAGATAGCAACATCTGCACATGAGTAGTTAATATCAGTGTACAAATGCACTCCTTCAATCAGTTGCCGTCGTACTCTGATGATGATCAGAACAGTAAAGTGCGCGCAATTAAGGCACAAAGAAACAATGTCTAACGGTGAGATCCGCAGTTTAGTGGTCTAAATCCTTCTGCAATTGTATTGCAATTCGATTTCCGACAATCTGCTGATGACCAGTGAACAGAACGAGTTATTACGTGCAACTGGTGCATAGTCTTCCAATTCCATTACACGCTAATGAACTGAATTCAAACATTCATCTGAACAGGAAGGAACAATGGCCGACGGCAGTCAGCAGCTTGGTGGTTCAACGCCTTCTATAAATACATTGGTGCTCGATCTCCTTCAATTAGTTTCCGCCTTGCTTTGATGATAAAAAAGACCAGAACACGTCAGTTGGTGTAAATGTGCCATACCGAACTGGGAAAAAATAAAATGCAATTGATGATTTCATGAAGAACTTAATCTTGGCCAGTTGCCTAAGCAATGATGACGTAGTTGAACAATTTGAATGAAGGTTGTGAATGTTAAAAACATGTACGTTAATTCATGGAATTTGTACACTTGACACTCCAGTTAACTACGGTGTGTGAAACACACAATTATTATTTCACTTTCCCTTTCATTTGCTATCTGTGCCAGAATATAATAAAAAAGTAATAAGCCCTTGATATCATAAATATAAACATAAAAATTAAGAAATTAATCTAGACCAAAATTTTTATTTATGAAAGTATTTATTTATTTTTATTTCATTTCTGTGTGAAAAAACTGATTATATAAATGCGATTTCTGTGTTAGAATTAAGTAGATTATCAAATGGTGAATGCAATCGATGCATTGAGTAAAATTATGACCAATATTTCGTTTGTATTTCAATCAATGGAAAATAAAAATTGGAATTTGTTGAAAATTGAATATAAAGCCATGATGATACTAATAAAAGCAATAAAATTAATAATAATAATAATAATAATAAAAAAAATATGTATCATGGAAGTAGCAATAGTTGCAGAAAGAAGTAACGGAATTTTTAGTATACCAGACACTAACAAAAATAGAACACATTCAAGAAAAATTTCAAGCTTCCATTTCAAACCAGTATATAAAAGTAACAGGAGCAATACCAATTGAATTTTTAATCCAATACAAGTCTCGTACTGGGAACGCGCACTATCTATAAATGAGAAAACCAAAAAAATTACAGGATGTACTTTTGCCCGGCCAAGAGGAATGAAAATTGACCTAAATATCTTGTTATAATAAAATGAAAAATCAAATTCTCTGGAAAAAGAAAGTTGTTTTTAGAAAGTTTTTCACGAACCACGGCTAAGTTATGATAAAATTTTTTAGTAAATTTCATACCATAGTTGCAAAAAATGTATACATTAGCAGTATAATAAAAAATGATTATGGTCACTTTATGTGAAAGAAATACCGACTATATAAACAATAAAGTAATATATTGGCAGTATATGTAATCATGATAATACTTTCATAATAAATTGCAAATTTATGTGCGAAATTCTTCGTTAAAATAAGATATTGGTCACTGAGTATTTATCATTTTTGGTGTTTTTGTCGAAGAAACTTTCAAGATAGCTGCTTTTAGAAGGCAAGTCCATTAAAGTCATATATATATATATATATATATATATATATATATATATATATATATATATATATATATATATATATATAGTATTAAAACTAATTTTAATGATATTATACAATAACACAAATCTAAATCGATCCGTCGAAGCACTAGTATACCACACAAGCTGAATTTCAAAGTTTACGTAGAAGAGTTGAAATTTGGAATAATGTAGGACTCAGTAAAAAGTTGCTATATGATCGCATTATGATGAGCCTGCCAATATCATTTAGAAAGATGATGCAAATCATGATATTGATCTAAATTGTACATAATAAGTTAAAAAGAAAGATTCAGACAACGAAGTCAGCAGCGCCAAACTAATGAAATAGTCATCTCGTAGAATAAAGCTGAGATGGGATAATCAACAGGTGGATTAAACGGATGGGAGAGAAAAACGTAAAATACCATTTGACCGATAAACACGATGGTTTAAAGGCCAGAAATTGTATCTAGTCTGTCATGTTTGAATGGTGGAATAGACTTCGATGGAGAGAAACGCATAATACGAACCCAGACTAAGTGGCTTAAAGCGTTAGGTACCAGAGGAAGAGACGTTTAAAGAATAATGCGATGATAATAATAGGTAATTAGCGTACCTGAATTTCACACTCACTCCTGTTTACTGAAACAAAAATAATATTTTGGTCAGGAAAAGATTTAACGTTACTGGGTGTCAATAATTGTAACTATCACCAGAATTGCTTTTTTCATTTTCCATCAAATTAACTAAGCAAAAAATTGATTTAGATTAAAACAAATTTATACGCTGGTAAATCAAATTAATATTGACATTTTTAAACAAGATAGAATAGATCCGAATACCAACAAGTTAATTAGCTTCACACAGTGAAGTAGCATACAAACCAAATTTTACGTGGTTACAATTCATCTGCCCGGTGTCGTACTTATAATAGTATTCGATATCTAAGCACCATTGGATGGACCTCCAAACTCACAGACTGATTAAAATTTTATCAAAACTAATCAAGGATTTAAAACATTTTCGGATCGAATGTTGGTTGGCTAACTCTAATGATAAACACGAAAGAAAATCAGAGCGCAGGCAATGTACTCACTTCACTTTAACAAGTAACTAATTAAACAAACAATATCGTTTGTCTGGTCTAATTGAATTGAAATAAAATAAATCAAACTGGAAGTATAAACTCTTCCTTACTAATATACACAGTAGGGAAGAAAGCACTATCCAGAAGACAATCCACTTAGCAATAAACGAGTTATCTTCCACTAATTTGGAGTACATAATGTGTAATGCAATTTAGAAACTCGCAGACACTATTTGATGACAAAAAAAGATTCAGGTAACAGGGTGGCGTGCAGTACATTGCCAGCTTTTTATGCACAAATGTACCATGGTTTGATTTTTGGCAGCATTAGTTTTGCCTATTTCTCTATCAAAATAAAAGCATTCGGCAGAGAGAAGAGACCCAGTTAGCAATTCTACCAAGCGAAAAAGGACAGAGGCGGGCAGAATAAATATGACGAGGTATGCGCATGATGCGTACGGGGTGTGAAATCAAATTCATTGTGCAAAGTGGGCAATAATATCGGTTGAGCAAAAAATGTTCAATCATAGTTTGCATTACTGGAATTCTTTGCCAATTGTTTAGTCTCAGTAAGAAAAGAAAAAGGCAAGATACTGGGAATGATGGAAGATAAATACTGATAGGCCAGATGCCCACGGACATGTTCAACGCATACAAACTAATGGCCGAATCTAAAAATCGGCGTTTTTAATACAAAATGGAAAAATTCTTTATAAAGTTGGTTTTCTGATTAAAATACCATTATTGAGATTCAGATAAGTTCTTTGAACAAAATCTCCCACTGTAAAATGTAATAATTTTGAAAAAAAATATACAGTAAAAAATAAAAAATACAGTTCAAGAATAATTTTAATTCCTAGTAGGTAATCGTTTCGTACTTACGCCTGATCAAACGCGCGCTAACAAACTTATCTAGAGCCAATTCGTACAATTGTCGACAGTCTATACACGATATAGAATAAAAAGTGGATAAATGTAAGAGAAGCTTAGATGTATATAATTAGCTCTTACTCATTAACTTGAGGTAAAATCGAAGCCTAGACGTTAGAAATTATTCTATTTAATGACAAAAGTTTTAATCGGTCGTAATTAGCTATAAAATACCTCAAGATAAGTCTACGAATAAGAGGTATACACTTGTCGATCAATTACAAAAAAATCGGCCAAAATTAAGTTCATACGTGGAAGTATTATGTTATTCCATGTCAAATCTGAAGCTTCTTGTGTGTATACAAAGCGATTCCCATGGAAGTGAAGCAGCCTTGAATAGCTGTCTACCTCATAAATATCTCTTAAGATGTATGATTACTGAAAAGACAACAGTATAATGCCACGAGCCAAATTAACTACAACTGAGAAAGAAAGACTTTAGCACATTGTAAGTAACGTCGTTGACTCATGTTAGAACGGTAATTTATAGTAAAAATAAGCAAGTAACCATTGCATTAGAAAGCAAAAATATTTCTCTTTCACGTATTACTTTCAGATACAATAAATAGGCAACGCATTTTACACAAGGCTATGCCTTACGAAAATTATTCAAAACAACTATTTTAGAAATGTATTTTAACAACGCGGATATATAGATGTACCGTTTCAAATGAAATTAAGAACACCGAATATATGTTCTTAAATATAATTTAGTTTTCTCGTGAAGAAACATGCGCTTCGAGAACAGAAGAGTATGTTTCAAGCTTAATGAAAATCGTCCTCAATATGTAGCCTCAGTCGATTAGTTTCACTACGCAATCATCATACTTAAATACCAAAATGCGTAAACCAGGCGTTTACAAAATAACATATGCAAAGAACAAGTTCAAAAGTAAAATATATGGTTTACTTTTCGTAGCACCAGAAAACTGCATTTAAAAATAATCTATTACAAGAGAATCAATTTAACTGACTAAATTGGCCAACATTATGCGATTAACTAATAAATGCATTTGAAAAAATTTAACCTAAATATGAAAAAATATCATTAATTAACAATAAGACTACTTAAAACATATGATGCTCTGAGCATATCCGCCTGATTGATGTATGATTAATACAGCCTAGAAACCAATAGTTATGTAAAAATGATTAATAAATGCATTTTATTAACAATATTCTCTAACAGCACTAGAAAAGAGGCCTGTGAATAGTAGAAATGAATAGGGAGTGCAAGAAATAATCAACAGAATACGAACGAGAATGCTAGAAAAAGTTACCGCCTTCTATCACCAGTGTTCAGTGTTCTTTCATTAGTCGTTTCAAGAAATTGTCAAATTATACAATAGGAAATAAATGATCATATGGTTGTGCCAAAAAAGACTTATGCACAAACTAGTTATGTAAAAATGGCAAATGAAGTCTGCCGTCAGTTGAGCTAAAACCATGATGGCATCGTTTCGCGGAAGTTAACGGAATCGTTTACTGTACGACCAAGATTGAAATCAATGCGATTTAGCGGTCTTGCTACTGCAGAAGAAGCTTTGTAATGCCAACGCAGCAACTTGTAACTGTAGTTGATAAGATTCTAGGCATAGTTGTGAACAAATGACGTCATAACAAACTTCTGCAAATGGTATGCACGAATTCATTAGTGAGAAGCCTAGTACGGTTTACCCTTGACTAGAAATGCAAATAAAAATTGATAAAAATAGGATGCAAAACACATTTAGTGATAAATAAATTCAAGGCAATACCGAAAGTTTGAGCTGACAACAACAATGATTGAATAAAGCATTAAATTAAAATATCTAAAATATGTATCCTTAATGATGCGTAATGCTGTGCGTAAACGGGTGGTCTCACAAGTATAAAAGTTGCATATGATTAATTCATTAATGCAGAAATATAGAGCTGACTGTTTGGCTAAAGCAGTATGTAGTAGTGCAGATAAATAGCAGATTGGCTGCCTGGTTTATCATCATTATGTTCACGAAATTAGCCTTTACCTTAACAAATGAGCTATTTGTACATATTATTGTGCTTTTATTTTATTTATTTATATCGCGCATGTAGCAATTACCGTTATAAACGAATTCATTCCATTTCTGCGGAACTAGACAGCTAATGCATATTTGTGCTTTATTTTAGACAGCTCACGCCATTTGCGTTATTAACTATTTAAACATGTTTCCTATTTTAATTTTTGACTACATGTATATACTTATGCACTTTCGTTTTAAATTACTCAGGAGTTAATTAGTGCATTCATGTAGCCAGATTGGCGTAAATATATGCTTGATTCACGACTATTTACCTGTTACTTATGTTGAACTTATGGATTCATGTCAAAGATTATTTGAGTGGTTTTATATGAATACACCGTTTATGGAAAATTCTAGTCATGAAAAATAAAATGAGGCTAAATAAGTCGCGTCGTAGCGCATTGGATAGTCACAGACTCTAAAGCAAACGTGTCAAGGTCTCAAAAAGGACGAAACCAGTCTACTGAATGAATTTCGTTAGTTACATTTTATAAAGCTTAGTTTATACTGACTAATGTGTGTAAAATCGAATTTGTATTTATGTCTAGCTCGCAATCTTGATTTAAATAAATGATAACTGTTTATATTGGCCTCCTCATGGAAACTAGAAAAGTTGTTCTAGCCAGATTCTGTACCAATGGTAGAAAGAAACGAACCTAGAGTATGGAGATCAGACTATGATTGAAAGTCAGCTATGGGATGATCAAGCAACTTGATATAGTTCAACGAGCGTTGACCATTAGAACGATATATATATATATATATATATATATATATATATATATATATATATATATATATATATATATATATCTGTATACTCGTAAGTGTTTGTGTGCGCGCAAAAGTGTATGGAAAACTTGACGCAAGTTAATGATGTAGATATTTAGTATCGTCTCTAGTAAAATATAAGAAATCATTCTTTACACATTTGGGTTTTACTGTGAACAAGGTTAAGTTGAATCGCAGGATTATTTTGTTTAGGATTTTTTGATTGAGTGCACACGTGTTCACCTTATTGAAGCATTTAACTTAGTTTACAAATTTCGTATATACTAATTAAAACCAATTGAAAAAAACTACCAACACTAGAGACATTTACAATGAACAAAACATAATAGTTTAAAAATGTACAGGGACAGTTTCAAATGCATATTATTTTAAGAAATTCACAAGATCCGAAACGAACCTTGAATAGTAATTTGTGTATTAATCATAAACTACTATGATCAAATCGGAAGAAGAAAAAAATTTAGTTAAGTTTGGATCCGCTTTATTATATAGATAGATTTGCGTTCGTAGAATCGAAGTGGGCCATGTATTATGTGGCGTAAATGTTATATTAGTCGTATAAAGAACGAGAAATTTTGACGGCTATAGTATTGGTAACATTTGTATTAAAGACTTCCGATAGTTGTCAATGAAGTCAGCTGATAGTACGGGATTCGATTTTACTTAGTAAAGTTCCTCGATTCATTTTGTTGGTGTCGATGTTCTACGTTATTGGAATGATCCAATAAAAGACAGGATATAATTAAATAGTAGGACAATCATTACAATTTAGCTGGTTTACAAACGCCATAACGCTATACTATAGACAGATAATGATCGGAGGATTTAAATGACAAGCCATATAAAAGATGGTGCCAGACGAAACAATGAACACATGATACAATAATAATAGCTTCTTCAAATTTTCCTTAATTTAAAGAATCGCGCAGTGGAACAAAGAAACTAGCAGCTCTGTCAGCTTGATCAGAATCTTTCGTGTAGGAAGCTCAAGAATAAAACATGATTAAATGGCATAATAAGCAAAGCTTCCCCCAGCATAAGTTAATGTAAAGAATCTCACCGAAGTATCATAAAATTAGGAACGCTATAACCCTGATCAGCGTCAATTGCAAAATGGGCTCCAGATGAATCTGTGATCATAAGACATAATTCTGGATATAAAATTGAAGAGTTCCAAATAAGGAAGAAGCCGATCGAATGGATTCTCTGCCTTTGCTACATTATAAAATTCAATAATACTTCTTTAGGTAGCATCTGATGTACCATAGTGACAATTTGTGTGTAGCCTGTCGGCAGTTCAGGTTAAAGAGATGTCACATATACCCAAATAAAAGAAAAGGCTTTCCAAAAATTTAAGTTAGTATATAACTGAAAATTGTGTAGCGCACGGCAAGGTGGCTCAGTGGTTAGAGCCAGGGATTCTGAAAGTGACGTGCTCAAGTTTGAATTCTGCCGCGGCAAATTCTAAACAGCACGTGAAGAGTTCGCGAAAATGACGAACGGGTCTATTGGATGAATTGCCTTTGTTACCTGCGCTATAATTAATATATGTTTACTTATTTACAGCTAACTATGATTGATACGAAAAATAAATAAAACACAGCTAATCGAAATGCTTTAAATCGTATAGCGAAATCATTATTTAGCAGCTATTTTATCATATATTTATCACAATTTATTAGATTAAAACAAATCACTGTATTCGTAATGAAGAACAAATTAACACAAGAAACAAGCAATGCTCATTGACCTTATTTACTTTTCAATCAAGACGACAAGAATGTAACCGACTGAAACGTCAATACACTCGTAATTCGCGTAATTGCATAAAGAACGAGCCATATAATTTCTTTAAATTCTGAATTAAAAGTCGTACATTAAATCTAGATAAAGACCAACAGAAGAATAGTTATGAGGTGAATACAAAGGCAGGTTAGATGCAAATGCGCCTAAAAATTCTCACGAAAAATGTAGGCACTGATCATAATTGAAGTCAAGATAACAGTCCAGAAAAAGCAGAAGCAAGTGGCAAACACAAATTAAAAATGTCATACAAGGAGATATAACTTTACTGCCATATCGAACATATCGGTATAAATTTAAATCTATTTTTTACGAGGCTCTTCACCTCAGTTGCTTATTGTACATATCTTCAACATACATCGAAAAATAAATTCATTAAATACTGAGTTTTAAATATATCTTGGTAAGAGAAACCAACATGAAATCAGTGACCCAGGTGGTAACGCCTTATCTATATAATAAAATTAAATACTTAAAATAAATACCCAATCCTTATATTCACATGTTGTAGTGTATATAAACTAACAGTGGTTTGCCAACCACAGGTTAAAAACATTAGATGAGTGTTTTATTGAGTTGATCATTTTGATTTCAATAGCCAAATAGTCATAATAATTGAACATCGGTAAATCGGTACCAGACGTGATGAAACCATGCATATACTAGTGCAGTAAATGTACACAAGATTGCGGGCAAAATTGTAATTTTCAAGCATCAGTAACGCTCGCAACGTTGAAAATTTACATTCGGGCAATTTATTGGAAAACTAAAATAATGTTATCAAAAAAATCTATCAGAACAACAAGCATGCAACGGTGTAAAGCAGTAAGTTTACACCAACAAACTGACGAAAACCCAATAAGAGAACACAACATAAACATGCGACAAACATGAAACAAAGAATTAAATTACAATAATAGTCATGGTAGCAATAATACTGCTGGTGGAATTAATCGAAGGAATAAAAATTAATAAACAGTGATAGAACATGTACCCAGACACAATTGACAACTCTCAACACAAAATCCATGAGCTTTGCTGGAGTAGCAGGTGCTCAGAATGATTACTATAATCAAGGTTGCGATCTTAATATAAGCACCTGACCCATTAATTGCTTACATGTTAGTATAATCTAAGTATTGTATAATGTAGAAAAGGCAATTCATCCAGTAGACCGGTTTCGACCTTATTGGTAACTCATCATGTATTGGCCAGAATTTGACGCGGATGATGAGTTCCCAATAAGGACAAAACCAATCTACTGGATGAATTGCCTTTTCTACACTACACAATTCTTAGTTTATACTGACATATTTAAGCAATTAAATTGGTCAGGTGCTTATATCAAGATCGCAACCTTGATTATAGTAATTTTTATGACCACCCGCGAAACCAATGTTCGTTTAATTATATAAATGGTCATAATGATTGTTTTCAATTTTGATGAAATGTAGCTCTTCTCCAAAATCATGGTATTGGCATCTATCACACGCTCAGTAGATCTTAAAAAGTGGATGGGCTTCTAAATGTCTCTGATGAATAACGTTTATGAAGTTAACTCTATTCTTCCATATCCATAATAAGCACACAATTTATTAGATGTTTTTTCTCCTCAAAAAATGTATCTACCTATATATATATATATTAGCGCCAAAGTTTTATAGATAATTTTAAGTCTATCTGCATAAAGAAAACAACACTTAAATAACAAACAATAAATACAATTTACTCCTGAATATTGAAGACAAAACTAGGTTTTAGACAATTAAATTCTAAACTGCTGTCATGTAAGCAATATAAGTATTTTGAAGCCCTAACATTTTGCATAAAAATCTGCACGTAAATTTACTGTATTGTCAAAGTATTGCAAACAAGCAAAGCCCATTAACCAAAAGCACACTAAACACTTACATTACTAAAAACCAAGTTATACTACAACGGCAAAGAAAAACAATTGAACAACACAAAATCTATTTTAACGCGATCACCAACTAAAATTCAAAAGCAAGAAATTTCTAAGACAAACATGTCTCGGTAGTAAAATATTGAACATTATCAAAGGAAAAATGGCAAAAAATAAAATTATAAAAGCATGCAAGCATAAATGAAAATAAATACACATACACAAAACACGCGTTAAATATAAATACATTCATGAAAACGTAATGCATACATACATACATACATACATACATACATACATACATACATACATACATACATACATACATACATACATACATACATACATAAATACCTTCAAACATACAAGCATACGTGCGTACGCGTGAACAAAGATGCATACATACATATATACATAAATACGTAGATATATACATACGCACATACATACATACATACATACATACAGAACATACATACATACAAATACATACATACATACAAACTCAGTACATCACATACATACATACATACATACATACATATACATACATACATACATACATACATACATACATACATACACACATACATACATACATACATACATGCATACAAACATACATACATACATACATACATACATACATACATACATACATACATACATACATACATACATACATAATCGCTTAAATTATATAGATACATAAATAAATACACTCGTATTCACATACATGCGTACATACATAAATAAAAGCAAAGAAATAGTTAAACAAAGGCTACGAATGTATTTGAATATAAATTATCATCATCACAACTATTTAAATAGTTGAATAATGCGAAATCGAACATAAGAAACTCTCGGTGTAGCTCTCTGATCTATTATGTTTTATTTCACGAATATTTATTCACCAGAAGTGTGCTTCTCACTAGGAATGGGCGACCTAGTGTTTTTTTACAGTCCACATATAACCACGAACAATACGAATTACAATGTTCCCTTCTTATGGTTATATGGCAGTGAAACATAAGTTACATTTGGCATCTGTATGGCTGTGCATGATGATGATGATGAGAAGTGTGCTTCACTCTTTTAGTTATGGACTATTCAACCACGGCATTTAAATTGAGTAACAATATAGAGAATAATGCTTTTACAGAAAAACACTAATAAGTTAAGAGTTTTTTAAATTAATGCACAGTCAAGACATAATTTAATACACTTAATTTTATTTATATATGAAACCTAATTAAACATATAGAATAGGACAAAAATTGAACATAGAATTTTAATGACAACACTGCGGACGGACTGCATTTAAATTTATGTATAGCTAATGAGTGATTTCATCGAGTTATAACAATGAGTTTCTAAATGGAATTTTCGATAAGAACATTGACATACAAACGGACAGAGACGAACAAACAGACAAACATAGAATAACACTAATACCATGCTCCAAGGGTCAAGACCTGAGCAATTTTACCTGATTTAGTCTTGGTTGACACTTTAAATAACTAATTTTTTGACTGGCTGATTGACTAGCTTCATAGCTAGCATGGATTAGCAAGTCCTCCGGTACTGAATCTACTGTTTCCTGATGTGTTCCCGGCTCGTTGTGTCTCAGGCTGTTCGTGATGGGGTCCAGACTTTCGCTTTCGTGTCGGGACAGCCTCTGTACTCCATCGTACCAACCAATACAAACGATTTATTAATGAAAAAAATTATTTTTATGACGAATTATATTATATTTTGAGGACTCAGTATGTTACAGGACTACTGTACAGATAATAGGACAACTATTAGTCAGACATATTGACTGGTTTAAGATTCTTAGCCCAACAAAAAATATAACCGTGTCTAAACAATACACATTAAATACACCTGTCCCAAGATAAACACTAAAAGTATTTTGGATAATCATAACTATTTAACATGAGACAAATGGTACATGTTTAAGCAATTTTCATTTTTTTAAAGTTAAATAATTATTTTTCCCGCGGCATTATTTACAAATGATTTTTCGGAGTTCATTTTATCTTACCATCAGATTTGCTAGTACCTTGTCGATGGAACTGCTTGTTTCAAGTGTTAGTGCTAGTGAATCTGGTAATGGATAAAGCTCACTATCCGAAAAAATATTCAAAATGAATACCATGATAATAGAAAAATGTTTCGCCAAAAATCGGCGCCAGGAAAATCTAATCTCACATTTGATTAATGAATACAATCAATTAAATGTATATTTCTGTTTGTGGATGAACTATCAATTTCTTTAGGAAACCTAAAAACTCACCATTATTTAATTGTTAGATTTCAGTAGAAGCAGCTAACAAAGCCCTCCATGAACACCCAATTAAAGTAAAATAGTCAACAAAAACAAACAAAACTGCCAATTTCAGATAAATAACCTCACAAATTCGATTAAAATTCTGCGGACATGGGCATTTAGGTCTTCGGTTTAAAGCTTATCCAAATGAACTACGATAGCCGAGTTTGAAAGCGTTAGACTAAAGATCTCCAATTCCCATCAAAAACCGAGTTGTGGCAATTTCAAAATTACCGCAAAGAACGTCTCCTGATAAAAAATCAATACCATTTATTTAAATAAAGTTTTCGCGTTTGAGATATCTCAATTACGTATTCTTTTACTCTCAAATTTGAAAATTTTATTTAAATAAATAGTATTTCCTCTTGCACGATCAATAATAGCTTATTTGAAAAAAAAGAAATGTGCTAGCTCAACTTTATCCAATTTTTAATTTTATCAACCAAATGAAATATTGTTCAAGATTAAAGCTTGTGAAAAATGGACGTCAAAGGACAAACACAGTGTTTTATGTTTCGATTAGTCTAGACATTATACAAATTGCAAAGTACACAGAAAGAACACAATGTCTAAAGAATCATAAAAATTTCCAATACAAATTTTTAGATTGATAGAATATTACCGAAAGTGGACTGACTTTGGTCTGTCTAAATTAGGTTTACAATTATAAATCTCATGTATAAGGCTTATGCATAAGTAATGTTAGTTGAAATAGCCACAAAATAAGAATTCATTCGGTCGGTTCAGTGGATGCGAAGAATTTACGGAAATTGCAAGATACTGTTAACACTAGAACCCTCAAAACAAACCCTAGTTTTCAACGTGATTGTTCATTTAATTGTAAAACTTGAAAATAAACATGCACTTTCTTCCTATTCAGTGATTACAGATTTATTACTGATAATAACAGTGGACAATATGTCAAACAAAAAATATTATATATATATAAACATTACATAAAATAACAAATTTAATTTATCCCATAGACAGACCTCGAACTTATAAGGCATCCAACTAAGTTGCAAAATTTACGCGGACATGGTCTGAACCAGGACATGTCATTTAGTCTTGAAAACAATTGCCGTCGCCCTCGAAGCCACACATTGTACGTCATTTTTGGTATTTTATAGCTATATATATATATATATATATATATATATATATATATATATATATATATATATATATATATATATATATATATATGTGTGTGTGTGTGTGTGTGTGTGTGTGTTTATTTGTGCCAGAGAGAGTTTGTATAAAAGCAGCAATATTCCAGTGCACGCATATCGGAGAATAAGTATTTTCTCTCGTTATTTATATAATTAGATCACATTAAATTGAATAGCAAGTCTTTTCATAAATATAGAAACACGAATACATAAATACTAAAAATCACTCTCGTGTTTCATTTGCTCTAACTTCAGAAGTGTATATTATCATAATTAATACAAGTAAAAACAGCTGGCAGATTATGATTGATTATGCAACGATGTTGTGACAAAAATGAACAAAATGTATATCCGTCACCTTTTCTGAATATTTAAGAATTAAATGATCGAATCAGCAACGTCGTAAAGACATTGAATTTACCAGAAAATGTTTTCATTTCAGAAGCTAAGATACAGAAGCCATTTGGCGAAACGCTCTTGAAAGACAACAGCAATAATATAACTCCATTTAAAAATAATATTCAGTATCCATGGTACAGAAGAACCATTACAAATGAGAAAAATTGAAGTGTAAATATTCGCTTCTTGTTTCACCTATTTCTATTTATATGAAATTTTAAAAAGTATGGGAGATCGCATGGTCCAAAATTCCCGTTTTGTCTAAATTAATGGTAGATTTGGTGAATAATGCAGGATGGGTCGCCATAAAATACGAAATACTAGGTTTACAAGACCTCATACATACTCGCATATATATATATATATATATATATTATATATATATATATATATATATATATATATATCTCAGGTAAATCAAAAACGCATGTACAAATATTATATTTTTTCTTGAATGGTACGATGATGTCGATAAAAGCCACAATACTACGCTTTGTTAGAGTATCAGTAATTTAGAATAATTGCTATTCTCAATAGTAATGAAACTTATCTCCCAAACCATTTGGTGGATTCCATTTTTATGTATGGTGCAAGTTCAAAATAGAGTGAATTGACTTTGAATTCGCATTTCCAAAGACTACATAACTTTGACACTGACACTACCTGAATGTACTTATGTATAGTACAGCCAGATATTTCGTAACAGAATATATTGTGGTCTTTGGACATAGTGCTGTCTCATACAGCTGATTAGTCAGTAAGCGCAAAACGAATGTGTACATGAGGTTACACCCCCTGTTCATGCTGAATTTGGCATATGAACTAATCTTCTACTAACTTCTCAACACTAATGCATATTTGAGTATTTCTATTATTACCAGAGTAGATGTAGTAGTGCAACTAGAGAGAGATGACTGATTGACGTTATTATGCAATTTTTATCTGCTTTAATTTTATAACTCCCATGGAAATTGCTTTATAAAAAGGCAATAATGCATGCATACTTATGCTCTTATTGATTGGAATCGACCAGAAACTATTTAGCTAAACTACTCGGTTAAAACAGGGCCATTGCAATATTTGTGCTTTATTTTAGACCACATGCACTATAAGCGTTATACACTATTTCATTAAGCCGTCTTATTTGAACTACGACAAATATTTATGTACTGTACTTTTTAGATAATTAATCTCACTATTACTTTAGGCCACACAGGTGTCAAGAACAGCATAGAAAGAAAGATTTGTGTGTTGACTTATCGTTATGTTCGAATGTGAATTTCGGGCTTAAATGCCAAAACTATGTTTAGGTGCTTTCATTTGAGTACACAGTTTATTGAATTATTTTGTGAATAAATAATGGAGCAATTCTTGATAGTTTTATAGGCGTTTATCAATAAAATAAACTTTTTTGTGTTTTGATTACTTTTTCAATTTCATATTTGTTTTTAGGCGAATATAATTAACCGAAAGATAACCAAAAGTCTGCACAGATTCGATCCAAAATGTCCCTGTCCTCCTATGTATATTAATATTAATCGTCCTCATATTCGTAGAAAGTCATACAAAAACGTTTAATAACTGATGATTCAGTGCCGTATATAAATGGAAAATTAAAAAAATAAAACTAACGATTAAACCATTTTAAACATTTAGATTCTGGCGTTGAACCTGAATTACATAACTTGTCCAGATCTCGTTTCCTTTGCAGATAAAGAAAAAAATGCTCCGATAAAAAACTTATGTAATTTTTGCTTACACATTATAGTACGGCCAATTTAGGTTCAACGACAGATGTGACGCACGCAATTTGATTGGTTTCTGTTTTTCACACTCTCTCTATGTTCACATATTTCTATCTTCTTTTGCTTTCCAATTTATATATAAAGATATGTTCATTAGTAGATATTTTAGAAGACAATGCGAAAGAAATATTTCTTATATCTGATAAAATTTCTTTCTGTTTTTTGCACACAGGAAGGGTACAATGACTTTTATTAAAGCTCGCATCTCAAAAGAAAAAAGAAAAAAAAATATATATATATGCGGGCAAAATTGACGATAATATTTATTTATTAATAAGCATTATTTCTACCAGTATCACTGTATATGAGCTATAGAGATAGGATTAATTATACACACATTATACAGCAGTTGTAAATCAAATTGTATTAGCTAGCAATTTTAAGCTATCTGCTAGATCATGTTTTGGCCTTCTATGACCAAATATTGTACTCACAATAATTCGGTACAAAATCGTACAATCTATCCCTTACGTATAATTAGAACTATATAGTTAGGTATTACATTTAGATATAACGACAATATATATATATATATGGCCGATCGTACATGGGCTAACGGGGCTATGGCGGTGGTGTCACCAGGGCGTGGTGGATTTCCGACTGGCAATCGGATCTCCTATAAAATCCCACATGAGCCCGACGACGGCACCATGACTCGGCGTGTGTTCCCCTCCACAAAAGGGTTCAACAGCCACAGGATTACATGGACTCCTGGACAGTACCCCGTACTTCCGAATGGCGAATGAGCTCTCAACAGCCACCGGCAACCATGCAACTTACTGCTGCCTTGCAGACTGCGCTTGGATGTGCAAAGGCTAGAGGTGCGTCCTCGATCAAAAAGCCGAGTGGTGAGGGGACACCACTTGTACCAAATTCCCAAGAAATTCCATGAATGGAGCCGGCTTATCCTCCAAAAGGAGTCAGCCGCAGTAAAGTAAAGTAATATGTTGATATTAAATATTGTATAGGATAGCAATTCATCCATTATATCTTTTCGTTCTGATCGGGGACTCATCACTCATTTATATCATTTGTTCTAAATAAACACGGCAAAAAAATAGAAGTGAATAAATTCTAAATAATTTTGGCTTTTAGATACCTGAGAAGAAGATCAGAAATAAAGATAGCTTTATTTAAGGAAAATTTTCATTCCTGTTTAATTTTGGTGAACCTGCAGTTGTGCGTTCGTCAATTAAATAAATTTGTATGAAAAATC
The DNA here is from genome assembly GCA_029291075.1 of Eudiplozoon nipponicum. Classification (NCBI taxonomy): domain Eukaryota; kingdom Metazoa; phylum Platyhelminthes; class Monogenea; order Mazocraeidea; family Diplozoidae; genus Eudiplozoon; species Eudiplozoon nipponicum. The sequence continues at coordinate 25,880 of JAQBSW010002615.1, forward strand.
AAATAAATTAGAAAGTTGTTTATTTGCGCTTGTGAGTTATGACTCGAATTGGCAAAATATATTAAAACAATAAAATATACATTATCACAGAAAGAAATGTACATCAATTATCATTGAATTAATCAACTACATCAGCATAAACTTAGCTACATTTGTATATAGCTTATCTTATTGCCGTTTAATGCATATATTCATCAAGGGCACCAGTATAAACTCGTTAGCAAATGATAAATCCGCCGCATAACCATGAGAAAACAATAATTTAGACAAAAATGTGTTAAAGGAGAGCGATTTATGAAAGATAGGATCGAGCTAATGTTAGTATATTTACATAGATAACACAAAGAAATTGAGCAACGTAGACATTTAAACACTATTGTCCTAGGCAATGCGCCATCAGAAATACAGCTTAAATTGGATTTTCATTTTATATATATATATATATATATATATATATATATATATATATATATATATATATATGTGTGTGTGTGTGTGTGTGTGTGTTTAAACGCATGCGTTTGTCTTTGTAGTGAAAAATCTCTCGATTTATCAATATGTCTTAACAAATTATAGTAAAATGACTATACATTCAACAATAAATATTTAAATACTTTTATTAATGTAATTTCACACAAATAACAGAAACGTCTATAATTTAAATTTCATTTAAGTTGAGAAATAGTTAAGATGACCTAAGATTATTATACTGAAAAGCGTCTGTAACTAGACCAGACAATTTTTTAAAGAAATATACTGATGTGAGTACAGAAACTAGCTTAAGAATATTACCTGATCTGCGTTTTGACTAACGCAGCTTTCATTGTTCCAGTAATTTTCTTTTTAGAACTATATAGTTAGGTATTACATTTAGATATAACGAAAGATATATATATATATATATATATATATATATATATATATTTATGATGTCCATTCCTTTTTAATTTAACAGTATTCTTATAATTAGGAAAACACAAATAACAAAGTGGATAAAGGCCATTTATTTCGTGAATACTAATCATCTCTTATACAATCATACATATTTATACATTTTGGGTTTTCAATTGATTATGCTAGTGGTAACAAATCTGACTCGTTTTTACTGCTGTTTCTTGTTTTGACTAGTTGGTGAGTGTGTATGCGTTTGTGTTTGTGTGTATGCGTGTTTGCATGTAAAGGTCATTCTCGCAGTATTGCGAAGTGATGCCTGAGATCTTGTCATTATTGCTTTGATAGCTTGAGAACTAACCATTTGTGCGCATTGTTTACTGTTACATATAAAAGTGCTATTTTTCCCAGTATAGTTAATCGTTTCACCTCATTGCCAAAGTTTTCACGTGGTAACAACGCCACAGAAATTGATTAACAGAGGCTTGCCACCGTCAGGAAAATCAGCTATTTCCGATCATATATTGGCAACGGGGCACCCTGTCAATTCGACCAATTTCACAATTCTACATAAAGCAAAATCAGAAAAATTATTATTTATCTACGAAGCCCTTTACATAAAACAACAAGCACCTGACCTTAATATTCAAAAGTTTCATCAACATGATATTCTTATCGACTGGCCAAGAATAACAAAATTCAACAACAATCTACTAGTATCCAGCCAAGAACAAACAGGCCCTCGACTAGAATCAACAGACGTACAATCGGATTGGCAGCAAACTGAAGTGGAAATAACAGAGGCGCATACGATGACAGAGGTCTCCAAACAATGTGAGCGTTTAACACTGCAATCAACACTGGCGTTGTTACCACGTGAAAACTTTGCGCAACGAGGTGAAACGATCAACTATACTGGGAAAAATAGCACTTGTATATGTAACAGTGAACAATGCGCACAAATGGTTAATTCTCAAGCTATCAAAACAATAATGACAAGATCTCAGACATCACTTCGCAATACTGCGAGAATGACCTTTACATGCAAACACGCATACACACTCACCAACTAGTCAAAACAAGAAACAGCAGTAAAAACGAGTCAGATTTGTTACCACTGGCATAATCAATTGAAAACCCAAAATGTATAAATATGTATGATTGTATAAGAGATGATTAGTATTCACGAAATAAATGGCCTTTATCCACTTCGTTAGTTTGGTTTTCCTAATTATAAGACATATATATATATATATATATATATATATATATATATATATATATATATATATATAACAGTATATTTCTAATTAGGAAGAAAAAACACATTAATAACAAAGTGGATAATGGTCATTTATTTCGAGAATACTAAACTTCGCTCTCTCTCTTTCTATATATATATATATATATATATATATATATATAAAGGAAACGTAACTAAGAGAAGTTTTGTATGGGACCTCTACGTATATGCATATGTGGGTGGTGGAAGGCGTGTACGTGATTGGGTGTATGTATGTAGAGACTACGAGGTAATTCCGATTTCTGATTTCAATAGGGATTGGAGCACCAAATACTAAAATGAGTGATTGACGGTAGTTTTTCGATGTGCGGAAGATTAAAAGCGCCAGTAAAGTCTCTGAATTCTATTTAGTGATAAGTAAATGGATCGGCGGTTTATAAGGAATTCATAAACTTTAGCTACACAAAATAAATCACCACCTAAGCAAGAAAAATCTTGGTATATATCACTAACTTAATTACATTACCTGATCTGCGTTTTAATTTTCTTTCATCAAGATATTTCGGCCAAGCTTACCGTAGGCCTTCATCAGTTGCATTTCACGAAACAAATGAAGCAAGTGTGTTTGTTTCGTGAAATGCAACTGATGAAGGCCTACAGTAAGCTTGGCCGAAATATCTTGATGACAGAAAATTACTGGAACAATGAAAGCTGCGTTAGTCAAAACGCAGATCAGGTAATTACAATTATTCCAGGTGCGCATCAATGCAACTCCTTCAAGAAGCTTAATTACATCTTTGATGCAATGACTCGACATTGAGTATACCAAGCCTATTTGCAAAATCATTGCAAACGACCATGCAGCATTTGTATCACTCGTTTAGTAGGCGTTTTACAACCAACACTAAATAATACTGGTTGATGAATTTATATTTATCTTGACAAAAATAACTATTACTTGTGACAAATTATACAATGAAGCTCATAAACCATTTATCGAGATACCTTGAACGCCTCTACGAAAAGCACACAGCACAAGCGGTAAAAGAAATCAAACTTTTTGGAAGTAGATAACTGTAAGAGATATGAGGTGAACAAAATAGTCAAAATGAAATATACTAATTTAATATAAATTAACTATCATATACAAAAAATCACCAAACGCTTAATTTATCTGAGAATATACAACATATATATATATATATATATATATATATATATATATATATATATTCATATTAATACTTTGTGTTAAGTGTGATCAGCTGCCTACATAAAGGAAAAACTACACACAGATAAGTTCTACGAACTTGTATTTGGAATACACTCATGCAAACAATGAATGTAAACAGACACAAGCAGACATTAAATAAAAACAAATTTTTGCGAAACTGGATTAAGCGACATTACCTGAACTGCGTTAGTCAAAACGCAGATCAGGTAATTACAAGCAGGAATTATCAAAGGGCAAAGAGGTGTGGTAATAATCATTTAATGCTGTTGTTATTAGTGAGCAAGCGATTATTAACGCTTAAAATCGTAGTTACTATTACATTTAAAGAAATATAAACAAAAAAGATGACGTAAAAAGCATATCCATAGTTAAAAGGTTAAACATAACGAATGAAAGAATTTTCCATATAATCAAACAAAATCGATAAAACATTGTAGTCCCTTAGTGTATTACGTTGTTTAATTTTCGATGAGCATCGATCAAGTTTTGAGTTAATCATTTGTTTGAAACGAAAAGCATAATGTTGAAAAAACCATACGATAACATTTGTCGTTTATTAGCAAGATAAGACAGGAATCACATTGATAAAAACTCGGCTATTCTCGTGAGAAATAAGATGTCCAGGGAAGTGAATAATCAACTTTGATTGTCGATTTATTTATGAAAATAGTCACTCTCGCTACAAATAAAGGTCAAAACTAATACAATGTCAGGTATCATTAAATTTGGCTTCATAGACAGAATTATTGTTATGATTACACTTCACAGGAAACAATAAAGCGATCAAAAATGGACTAAACACCAAAGAACACTGTGAATAATTTCCAGAATGTAGCATCTTGCACGCACACATACAAGCAAAACAAAACATATACACTACGCACAAATTAATGCGCAAAAACACATAAAAACACACAACAGTCAAAAATATCATACAAAAATGGAATAATTGTGTATGTGCGTGTATATTTGTGAATGTGTTTGTGTGTGTGTGTTTATGCAAACATGCATTCGTACAGAAGAACACTAATGTATAGACTCCAACATTTTCAAGCACTCATGCACAAAGCGTCTGTGCGCATCAAAACATCTTTACATTAAACAAATATAAGATCCAACAATGGTTCACATGATAACAATTAGGGTAATAGGAATGAATGCTTGGTGATGATGAAGAGGGACAACTGGTTAGTGGTGAATAGGGTAACTTGGATCGACACAAACAGCGCATGGACCAGACGAGGAAAAAATGGATATATTATGCGGCGCAAAGCTGTGTATTCTTACAATAAATACACGTTGAAAATACATTTGAATGACAAAGGAAAAAAGAAAAAATAGATATAATTGATAAAACAGAAAAACATATTCAAATAAATATGTTTTAGAAGTATATATATATTGTATAAAATTTAGCGAAATTTTCTACATCAGTAAAAAATAATGTGGAGCTAATTCTAAAATGTCTGGAGAAAATTTAACGAGAAAATGATAAAAAAAGGGTAATAATGCGTATTTTCCTACCATTATTTTGGAAATTAAATATCCAGGTTGTTTATAAAATTAAAATCCAGATAATCAAAATATCGACTCACCTTTAGGTCGTTTTAGTTGAACCTTCAATCGTTTCATGCCAATTTGGAATCCATTCATGGCGCTAATCGCATTCTGTGCACTGGACTGATTGTCAAAGCTAACAAATCCTGTAGTTAAGAATAAAACGTAGGAAGCCCGTTTAATATGTAACACGTGTGCTTCAACGAGTAGCAAATCCAACTTCGATTAAAACGTTAAATGATAAGTTCTTATATAGCTAATAAGTTTTATTCGCATTGAGAAATAAATAATGGATGGTAATATAAATTTATTAGAATGTAGGTATATACAGTAAAATTAAAATAAGTGATTTTCTTTTCACCAGAACTCAACACGACTATAATATTTGGTATATTACATAGTAATTTTTGGAAAGTAAGGCCATTAAAGTTAGATTGAACACATACATTATACAACAATAAACATCAATTGTGTATTAGGCATCCGAGAAATTCCTTTTTCTAATTTTTCGTTTAAATATAAAAATATAGTCTTTTGTTTGGGGACTGCTATATGCTTCCAGTGAAAATAAAACGGTTTTTAACAGTGTTTTTTTATACCTGCTTTATAGTAAATTTCTACTTCAATATATTATGTATTTCGAAATTCAAAATAGAAATGCATAGCAATGGATGAACTTAAATTCATACCCAACAATACTTTATTAATTAAGAATAAATTTATAGAAAAGGTGATGAATATCTGTAAAAATACGGTAATTATGAACGTCGCGAGCAAGCATAAATTGCACGATTTATTAATAAAACAGTTTCGGGAGTGGTGTTAGATTTTATGGCGCTGAAACTATCTATAGAATGTACAAAAATAATACTTTTAATAAAACTGCATATATTCTAAAAAATGTGTTAAAAACAAACAAATCAGTAAAATGTCAAAATAACCAAAATATAAATTCGCCAACAGAACGTGGATTAAAATCCGTTGCAGAACTCACCAAAGCACTTGCTCTGATTCGTTGCTCTATCAACGTATACCTTAGCACTAATCACAGTGCCAAACGCCATAAACATTTGTGCCAACTCTTGATCCCCAAACTCCTGCGGCAGGTGATAAATAAAGAGGTTGCAGCCATCCGGGCCTATAATAAAAAAAAAGTCTGAATTGTTTATTGACTATTTGAACCGCATTAATAGGAATTCCAAAAAGTAAAGGAACAAATTAAAAATAGTAATTCAACTATAATTGATTGTGGGCATGTTAATTTAATTACTATTAAAATCAAGGTAGCTTCATATAAACACCAATATTATTATAATTAGCCAAGATAAACATTGAAAATAACCCAAACCCACAAAGAAGAATAAACGAACCTGTTAAGATAAACTCTTTTGTTCCCTCCTTCTGGTGAACAGGCATTGCCAAAACTTGAGAAGCAAGATTTTGATAAGCCGCAGCTGTTGTCAAGCCAACTAAAGTGTTAGGAGCAGGTGCTAAAGCGGCTACTGAGCCTGGTAGCATGCTTTGCGGCATACCACTTGTGACAAATGTGGTTCCGGACCCTGGAAGAATACCCTGTGGAATACCATTTGAAACAATGGCAGTTGAAACTGTAGAGCCGGGAACAATTCCTTGTGGTAGACCGGCAACAATTGAAGCAGAAATCGACCCAGAAATAATTCCATGAGGAAAATTACTTGGCATGACTGAGGCAGCTAATGGTCCCGAAATAATGGCCTGTTGTCCTCCATTCGCTGCAATGGCAGTATTAGCGTTGTTTGGAGGTGTTAGACTAGGTGCAAGGTTTGCAACTGCAGTGGCAACACCAGGTGACGGTGTAAGAACTGTGGCGCCTCCACCAGATGCAGTTAGTGGAAGCGTTGCAACAGAATGAGGCTGGCATGCAGATCCAGCAGCGGCCAGCAAAATTTGCTGATTACTAGATGTGTCAGTGGCAATCGGAAGGCCAGTAGGCCCAATGGTGGGTCGTAAGTGATTTGCAGCCGCTACGATTGCGGCAGTAGCCGGATTAATACCGAGTGAAGCAGCCTGAGGATACACTGTCGTTAGACTGTTGAGCGCAGCCGCTGTTGCCAGTTGTCCAGGATTAAAAGCTACCAATTTGAAATTAGATCAATAAAATTAATAATTTAATCAAATAAAATTAACATTGTGATTTGATCCTTTTTTAATTGTAAAACTGATTTCTTTAAAATTTAAATCCGATTTGTTTAATTGGTTCTGGTTTCTTAAGAATTCCTTTTTGAAACGTCAAAAGCTTGAATAAATAATTAACCTTAAATTACTTGTGTTCGGATTCGAAATTTTTACAAATAAATAGAGATTCACAAACAATTCTTTAATAATCGTAGCTCTAAAATATAATAATACACAGTAAATGCACTATACTTACAAAGTTTCCTTAGTTTAGAAAAAATCAAAAGCAATTACAACTTACTCAAGCCGTATGGAGACAAGCCAGCATAAAATTGGTGCAATGGATCCGTATATTGATGAACTGAAAAAGTATAAGAAAGCAGATTGCTACTTTATAACAATAGTAGGCTATTTAAAAATTATAAATAACTATTTCGATAAAGTGATTTTTAAATAATGAATCTCGTTGCGCAATGCTGTCCTTCTTGTTGTGGATTTGACCACATTTTTCTTGTGCTGGACAATTGATAGCACTCTTAGGTCGGTAAAATCTTGAATTTTGATCTAATTTTTGGCCCTGATTGATGGGTTCTCACTTGTCCCTTCTTGTTCCAACGTCATTTTCAGACAATCAGCTGATGGAAGGCTTAAAAATGAAGGGACAATCGAGGCCAAAAATCAGATCACCTGAAAATGATCAAAATTCAAGATTTTACGGCATAAAGTGATTGTTTAATTTTGTAGCGAAAGCTGCAAAAAATTAATGCTCGTGACCACATAGACATTTACTGTCAGTTATAAAGTATACTAGACTACTAGAAGTGAGAGTATCTTACTATATATAATATTATATATATATATATATATATATATATATATATATATATATATATATATATATATAGCCATCTATTCTACGAAAAGAACTATCCTGCGACCCTCATATAAGGACATCAGTAGCGCCCCATCCACCTATGATTCTGGGAGGATTTACGCATAGTCTACTTCACAGGAACACAACCCCACAAACATGCGTTTTCTGCGAACCTGCAAAGTAAAATATTCGACTATTCGTTACATCTCACAACTAGGTAGTAGTGCGACTGTAAAATTATAACCCATCGACTCTAGTATCATAAACTTGGAACGCTAAGCATTGGGTTCCAAAATGTGCCACATACCAATAGATTAAAATCTGCCAGCAAACACATAAGGCGAAACATTTCTCAACAACGATGTCACGCCTAGCCATTATTCACATTAAATTGTAAAAAAGAGCGGAAAATCTTGTTCCAACGTCATTTTCAGACAATCAGTTGATGGGAAGCTTAAAAAGAAGGAACAAGTGAGAACCCATCAATCAAAGCCAATAATCAGAGCACCTGAAAATGTACAACATTCAAGATTTTACCGACCTAAGAGTGCTATCAATTGTCCCGCACAAGAAAAACGCGATCAAATACACAACAAGAAGGACAGCACTGCGCAAAAAGATTCAACAATTTTGCTGCCAGTTGTATGAAATGCACTCACTTATTCTCGTGCATTGACCCTGTACATTTGGACAATTATGATCGCGTAATTAATTAATTGGATCTTGCAAATTACCCATCTCTTGGTGTTGCTGCACATTAAATTAGCCAGAACCATTGTAGTATCAACAACAATTGCAACATCATGCATTTCTAGCTAATATATATGTTGACGTTCACTACCCACCCCAATCACAGACAAGAAAAAAGGACACATCAAACCAGTCAGAACTTCAAGATAACCGCCACTGCTGATATTTTAACGATTCATGGATTTTGCCACAGAGAGTTACAATGGCCTCATTAGGGCTCAACCAGTTTACTGCTAAAACTGTAATCGTGGTGTAACGTCTCTCAACATAGCGCGTGACTGTTACATATTTTAAAGGGAATAAACTGTTTTAGTAGCATAAATTAACACAAAAACAAAAGATTTCACTTTGACAAGTAAAATATCTTAGTTTCGTGCAGAAAGATGTGGAAAAAATTATTGGTTTTGCGTTATTGGCACATACAGACAAGTTTCGCCTTTTCATGATCAACAGAGTACGATAGTAAACTAACTAGCGAGGATCAAACGTAAATGCTTAAATAAGAAAACCCTAATTATATATGCTGCTCTGTTTTACTAGTCTCATACATTCATTATATTTGACCGGTAATTTCGGTTGTGTTATTTCTATGCACCTAACGCCACATTGGTTATACACTTAAGGTATCTATGATTGCGCGGGTGGTTTTAATATTTCTTTAAATCAGGTTTGCGAGCTTCAAGAAAACACCAATGCCCTAATATTTAACCAGTCTTCGTACAACAGCAAAACTACCGTCAGTCACACGCACTGACGCCTTTCGACCTTCTATGATCATCAACAGAGCACGTTGGAAAACTAACTAGCGAGGATCAAACGTTAATGCGTAAATAAGAAAACCCTAATTATATATGCGGCCCTCACCTCTACAAGTCTCGTATTCATTGTACTTGACCGGTAATGTCGGTTGAGCTATTTCTATGCAGTCACAAATATTAACTTTTTGCAGCTAACGACACATACATTGGTTATACACTTAAACAATCTATGATTGCGCGGGTAGTTAACATGTCTATAAATCATGTTTGCGAGCTTGAATAAAGCACGCATGCCCTAGTATTTAACCAGTCGTCATACAACATAGCAAAACCACTGTCAGTCACACGTACTGACGCGTTTCGACCTTCTATGGTCATCATCAGAAAACGACAGCAAACTGAACAGCGAGGATCAAACCGTAATACGTACATAAGAAAACCCAAATTAGATATGCGGATCTTACCTCCATTAGTCTCGCAAGCATTGCACTTGACTAGTAATGTCGGTTGTACTATTTCTATGTAGTTACGAACAACATTTTTGCAGCTATCGTCAAACGTACATTTTATTAAATTAACCAACCATTGACTGCACCGGTGGTTATAAAGAAAACAGTAAATCTACGGTCTGCCAAGCAGTAAGTATTAAGCGAAACTAAAGTGAAATTTTCACTCTTAAAAACAAATCGGTCATGATGCACAGGATTACATGGACTCCTGGACAGTACCCCGTACTTCCGAATGGCGAATGAGCTCTCAACAGCCACCGGCAACCATGCAACTTACTGCTGCCTTGCAGACTGCGCTTGGATGTGCAAAGGCTAGAGGTGCGTCCTCAATCAAAAAGCCGAGTGGTGAGGGGACACCACTTGTACCAAATTCCCAAGAAACTCCATGAAATGTCTTGGAGCCGGCTTATCCTCCAAAAGGAGTCAGCCGCAGTAAAGTAAAGTAAAGTACAAGTTGATTTTGCCGATTACCTTGCCGACATTCAAGAGCTCTAGGAAGAAATAGAAAATAATTAGCAAAACTATCATCTTAGTACTAAAATAAATCTTTTCATAAGTAGATCTTCCATAAAAATATAAATGTCCAAATAGAGCAGCATAAGGAAGTCAGATTTCACCACAAAGAAAATTCTCAAAATCATTCAAAAATAAATAATTCAAAGAGGGATAACTGACCTGAACTGGTTAGAGCTGCGGCCTGCGGACCAGTCAGATAAGATGCAAATTGATGTGCTGCCGGATGACCTGAGGCTGAAAGCGGTGTAGCACCCGGAAACGAAGTACCTGACACACTAAATTGAGGCAGGCCACCAGTTAGGCACGCCATTTGTTGGGTATGTGTAGATGCAACAGGCTGTTGCGTCTGGACATGAATAGCACTGGTTGTCGAAATTGGCGTTATTAAACTATAGTCTACAACGTCGAGTAATGCAAAGAAAAGACAGGACATAAACATTAACAATTAATGTTGTAATTAAGAAGATTACAAATTTGAGTTAATTAAATGTCTTCCGAATAACCAGACAGAGAACAAAAGAACCTCAGCATTAAAGAACTGAAGCTGCACTGTCGAATTACTTAAAAGTATTTGTGGTCTGTAATTGAAAGTTGGCCAGCGCCATCTTCTTAAAGCATCGTAATTTTCGTGGATAATTTAACTTTCCCTTCACGACCGGTATGCTTACAGTCATTCCGTCATTACTAATTGTGCAATAAACTAGTATTCGAGGCATCATATAATGAAAATTACTTTATCCTGATGATACAGGCAAGGTTTACGATACTGTTGCCGATATGACAAGCCATTACTCGTCACTCGTCAAGTTTATAAAGATACGGGTAAAAAACAATAAGGCAATGAAGCATAAAAGATTCTGAATAAAAAACATTTAGGGCAATCTTCAATTTAAACGATTCCGATTGAATGTTCGATTTCATTATTACGTTATAACGAGTTTTAATTATTTATCATTAGCCGAAGAGTATGAATCATCTATGAAAACTAAATAAACGATTGTAACCATATGATAAAATATCAAATTTCTGTATTAAACACTTTAAGGTAAGGTAAAGTAGCTAAAAGTTTCTTCGTTTCTAAGGTGATGAGACCGTAAAATGTTTTTTCTACCTTTCCTAGGAGTTTGTGCTTGCCAAACCTATGATGACAGCTAGCAACAGAACTGATAGGAGCCCCATGCTAGCATTGTCGTTACAACAGGCCGGGTCCTACCCGTCGTCAGATTGAAATATTCAACGGTTTAAAGACAATTTTCCAAATTAACAATTAAATTAAAAGTTTAATTCTTGTTGTAGCAACATACGCTATAACTCGCAGTTCCAACAGCACCAGCTTAAGTCAATTAAAAACAATTAAACAGAAGAAATTTATTCGCAGCCGGCTAAGGATTCTAGTCTAGATTCAGCTTCACTATCTTCACTAATTTCAAGCATTTACGAAAATAAAAAAGTGGAATGGTTCTGTAAAATATAAAAATCTCCTCGGTTGCTATTTGGCATCGTTCGGTAATTTGATTGGGAGATCACTGCCACATATATTTAAAAACACTTGTTCATTAAAACAGACATTTTAAATACTAAACTCAGTATTTTGCGGTGTGTAAGCATTCAGGTTATCAATGCCGCGTTTTGCGTACGCGGGTAATAGCTGTACACGGGCAGTTACACAAAGATCCGATTTGTCACTTTTTCCAATTTTGTCTTGTCTTTGATCGGGTTGACTCATGTTTACTTCAATTGGAAATGCGGTTCTATCACATCTTTGTTTACTGGCGACGTTTCGGTGCCTACTTTCCAGCACCATCATCAGGCAACACAACACTGATCACAATAGCAGATTTAAGCAAATGTGGTAACCTCGTTCCAAAACCATTCTATTTATATATATTTGACTCAACACTATTTTAATCATAGAATTTGTCTCAGTAACTAATTTTAACTACTCTTTGAAAATTAAACCACATTTACACGTTATACATGTGCATCGAAAATAAATAAATAATTCGACTAAAATTTACTTTTGAAGTAAACAATTAAAAATTTTCCTAACTATAAAGTTGTATTAAGAGCCAAATTTAGCCGGTAACAACATATAAAACTATTTTTCGTAAAATCGCGTTTAATTCAACTGAATGTCTTAAAGACGTGGTTTCTATGCACAAATTTTTACGAATAGAAGTTTAAGTAGTTAAACTATAAATAAAAATAAGCAGTGAAGGCAAATAAAGAAAATGCCAAATTGTACAAGTTATCAGAAGTAATACCAGTTGCGTAAAATAAAAACAATCTTTAATTCATCTTAAAATATTAACCTAACACGATCAGATAAAAACTTAGCCAAACTCACCAGCCAATGACGAGCCAGCAGGAACAACCGGATTAGTCAATATAAGTCCAGGAGTCCCTGCATGCGTTAGCATCATTCCAGAAGCTGCTGTCTGATTTGCAACCGCAGGCGTTGTCATACCACTTGCTACGGATTCATGAACCAGATGTCCATTGGTTGATTGGACGACGGGTGCGTTGTTCGCAACTGCACCTGCAAATGATGTCCCAATGCCAACAGTAGTTTGAGTAGGCGTTGCTTGGTGCAAAGTACCAGCAAATGTTGGCGCTCCACCAGTAACTGTAAGACCGTTGAAGAGACCACTCGGAATATTGTTGACGGTAGCGCCATGTGCAACCTGTGTTTGTAATTGGCCCATTTGAGCGTGAGCCTGGTTAGCAACCAAAGCAGCTAATGTTTGTTGCTGATATTGAAGATTACTACTTGAATGCGCGTGAGTGTACTGCAAACTGTGAGATGGTATTGTAATTCCCGATATAGTCGAGCAAACCTGGATTGGACCAGGTGAATGAGGGCTCCGAATACCATTGGACAACGCTCTTCCGATCGGTGTAGAGCCAATGTGCACTGATCCCAACGACGGAGGCCCTAATCCTGTACAGAATTTTAAAAAAAATATATTACACTTGTAGAAATTATTGACTTTATCATAACGAAGTGGCGCAATTTTACTGGAATACATTATTTTGCGTTTTAATTCATGTTAGATTAGCATTAACAGAAAGAAATAACAATACGATTAAACAATCACTGCAACTATATACAAAACCAGTATTGGCGTTTTCCTCATATTCCTTATGCGAATGATTTGATGTACAACTGTGTAATTGTAGTTAAGAATTAACCTAGAAGGTAAATCTAAATGACTAGTCAAATATATGCGATATGCTTAGTATAACAATACTTTAAACTGGATATTTTAAACGAACGTAGCGGGGGCACAGCAACTAGAAACAGTTAATATAAAGCTCCTAAAGTTAAGTTATATGGTAAAAAGTATTAAATAAAATACCTGTCCAATTTTTACAATATTCAATAGCAATGAATACACATAACAACCAAAACTATTTAAAGAATTAAGATTACAGTCCTCTTGTATAGCAATAAAATCCAGTATTAATTTCTGGTATACAGTAAATATAAGTTAAAAAATGTTTCAGTGAAACGAAGCACAAAAGAAAACAATAAACCTCAATCATATATCCTACACGAAAATTGAACTGCTTTAGAAGAAAATAGTTTTTAACCTCGACTAATAACAGTAGTGCTTGTAGTTGTGTTGACAAATATAAACACTCCTCATCGAACACGTTGAAAATCAGAAGGGATCGTTTAAGCCATTTAAAATGTGCATACAACTTGCAAATCTTTTTCGATACTAAGAAGGTTAAGTGGTAAAGTGGTAAAGCGGCTTATTTCCAGATTTTATGGATCTGATTCATGATAACTTAACCAATGATGACAGACATCGAATTTAGATATCCTAATAGGAATAGCATTTTAATATAGTACTGAAATTATTTCCGTCAACATCAGTACTTTATACCAGGTATTTCTGTCGTTAGGCCGGAGATTTCTATAGCTGAAAACCAAGATAGGGTTTAAAAAATTTCAGATCAAAGAAACCCCTAGAAACCTTAACCAGCATAACAGTATCAAGTAAATAAAAACAAAGTAGCTTTAAATTCAAACTAGGATATAGAAATTGTCATGTCTAGCGTGATGCCAATAGAAAAGATTAATCACATTTAGATATCCATTTACCAGACAACCCGACACCATTTAACAAGCCAAATCCCGCAGGAGTCAGCAATGAACCGGCACCAGGCAAAATTCTGTTCACATCAGTTATACCACCGTTCATAGCAGCAAGGTCACTAGAGTTGTTGATGCTATTTGTAGCAGGATTAGAGGGAGCGATGGAGACTGGGCTGTTTGCATTGATTCCGTTAAATACTAACGCAGAACACGACGATGTTGAAGAGGACAATAATGACGATGACGCGGACAGAGGTGCAATCTGATCAAAAGCACCTTGAGAGCTTGTAATTTGCGAATCAACTGTTAGGACAATAGTTCAAAACGCAAATATTCACATAATCGATTCGCACAAAATTAAAAATATGAATAAATAATTAAATCAAAAGAAAATTACAAAAGCTAATTAAAATAATAAAAAATGAAATATAATAAACTGAATAATACGTAATGACTGCTAGTTGTTTATATAGAAATACATAAAGATGGTAAGATTTAATCCAAATATTTCAGTCTGTGTTATGCTTACCAGTGGTATTTCCGTTTGTCGAAGAGTGGCTTCCTTGGACTGCAGCATCAGACGACGTAACCGAAGCAAAACTGCATAGTGGAGCCCCAGTCTGTCAAAAAACAAAATTCGACATTAAAAGAAATACAAAATATTCTTTTTATTAAAACGTGCATTACCAAATTAAACTCAGTAGACAAGCAACATATATATATATATATATATATATATATATATATATATATATATATATATATATATATATATATATATATATATATATATATATATATATATTCATTGTACTCTTCTTATGCACAAAAACAAAAAGAAATTATATCAGATACGAGAAACATTTCGTTCTCATTATATCCTCAAGTATCTACTAATGAACATATCTTTATATATATGTTGGAAATTAAAACAAGATAGAAATATGTGAACATAGAGAGTTTGAAAAACGGATACCAAGCAATTGCGTGCGTCACAGACAATTCAAGCCCAATGCCTGAACATGCTTCTTCTGCTTGCATAAATCGGGCTGCAATTTGTTTATCCATAAGGCTCTGTATATGGCTAGCTCCCTTTTGTTATTACATTCAGTATGTTACGTCTGGACAACATACGTGCGATGTTTCGACGACGTGTTGCGCAATTGCAGACGTGTATTCATCATTTGATTTAAAACAGGCGTTTAAGTTACAATGTTCTCTCATTCGAGTAAGAGCCCGAGAAAGATGGTTGTCTGCCTTTCATAGATGTACTATTAAAGAAAGAAACTAATGGTAAATTAAACAGAACAATTTACCATAAACCAACATGGTCTGCACAGTATTTGCATTACAGCAGTTTTGTGCCGTTTCAATATAAATTATCAACAGTTCGTGGCTGCTTTTCAAGAATTGACAGGTTGGTTAGTCAAGATTCAAAAGAAAACGAATATAATAAAGCAATTAACGATTTAATGTCTAATGCCTATCTCAGACAATTAATTGAATCATTTATTAAAAGGGGAATTAAACAGAAACAGACGTATTACGGGCCAGAAAAGAAAGCAGTCTACCTAAGCATCCCATTTAAGGGAATGCAGTTTCTTGAATAGCACAAAATAAATTTGAAGCAGCATTAACACGCACATTAAATGCAACTAAACTACGAGTGTTATTTAGGGTCACACACTTGCCTTTACCCGCAATCAAAAAGAAACAGCCGTTAATGTCGATATCAAATATTATTTACCAATATACATGCGCAATTTGTCGATCAACTTATGTAGGCCGATCGACCAGACGGTTAATTACTCGAATGAGAGAACATTGCAGCTTAAACGCTTGTTTTAAATCAAATGGTGAATATACGTCTGAAACTGCGAAACACACCATCACACGTATGTTCTCCAGACGTATCAATCAAAATATTTACCAAATGCAAAAACAAAAGGGAGCTAGTCACATACGAAGCCTTATGGATGAACAAATTGCAGCCGGGTTTATGCAAGCAGAAGAAGCATGTACAAGGCATTGATCTCGAACTGTATGTGACACACGCAATTGCTTGGTTTCGGTTTTTTCACATTCTATATGATTACATATTTATATCTCGTTTTGCCTTCCAATTTATATATAATTAGTATATATATTAATAGATAAATTTAGGGGATAATGAGAAAGAAACGTTTCTTATATCTGATAAAATTTCTTTTTGTTTTTGAACATAGGAAAGGTACAATGAATTTTATTAAAGCTCGCATTGCAAAAGAATATTATATATATATATATATATATATATATATATATATATATATATATATATATATATATATATAATGTCCATTGTCTTCAAATATCATACAGTATATTTTTAATTCAGAAGAAAAAAATTAATACCAAACTTTACTTTACAAGTTTTATTTTATTTATATATATATATATAATTATATTATATATTATATATAAACAGAATCCAGCAACATTTACTTTACTTTACTGTGGCTGACTCCTTTTGGAGGATAAGCCGGCTCCATTGATTTCATGGAGTTTCTTGGGAATTTGGTACAAGTGGTGTCCCATCACCACTCGGCTTTTTGATCGAGGACGCACCTCTAGCCTTTGCACATCCAAGCGCAGTCTGCAAGGCAGCAGTAAGTTGCATGGTTGCCGTTGGCTGTTGAGAGCTCATTCGCCATTCGGAAGTACGGGGTACTGTCCAGGAGTCCATGTAATCCTGTGGCTGTTGAACCCCTTTGTGGCGGGGAACACACGCCGAGTCATGGTGCCGTCGTCGGGCTCATGTGGTATTTTATAGGAGATCCGATTGCCGGTCGGAAATCCACCACGCCCTGGTGACACCACCGCCATAGCCCCGTTAGCCCATGTACGATCGGCCATCGAGACAAGCAACATTTACCACAGAAATTGATTAACAAAGGCTTGGCACCATCAGGAAAATCAGCTATTTCCGATCATATATATGAGACGGGGCACCCAGTCAATTGGACCGATTTCTCAATTCTACATATATACCTTTTGGCTATAGACAGCTTTTTTAACTTCTGAAAGTTCAAAAAGAATGAGATCATACCTTTTGCTCTTACTGACATTAGAATATCCTTCTGATCTTACATGAACTAATTTGTTACTGAGTACGCATTACCAAATACAAAATTGAAAAAAAAAAAAATATATATATATATATAAGTTCTCCGGAACAAACAATATATAGTAATATATTTTTATTCAGGTACATTAAAACATTCATTACCCGATATGAATTTATAAAAAATACATTCAAAATTATACATTAGCACTTTCGCTCCATTTTGTCAACTAACTACCCAGGAAGTATGAAAAGAGATAAAGAAATTCTGTTTGGATAGAAGAAAAGTTTATCTGTTAAGCACACAAACACACATAACGATGTATTTCTTAGTCCTAGATGTTCAACATTTAGGCTGGAAGTACCGAAGCCTAGTCGCCTCTAAGATTACTATGGTAGCCTCTGATTTATAATGTAATACTCGTAACTATGCAACTGCTCCTATCAGTCTTACTATAGTAGGTGTTCATTTATTGATTATATCATAATAATCGTTGTTTAACAGCGCTACTTTTAGAATCAGAAATAACTTCTGAGACTGTTTGTTTCGGAACTAGTTATCATGGCTAGGCGACAAGTGCCTGATACGGAAAAAAGATAATTTTAATAGTCGTTAATCATTACGAGCTTCTGATCCTATTTATTTTTAATTTTCTGTTATTCAAATGCTGGACTACTTTAATAGTGTCATGACAAGAATATTCATCAGGCAATGCACCGTTTATTTCTGTGTTACCGTAAATTTAAAAAAAATTATATTATTAAGAACTATATAGTCTATGACAATTCCGTGTGTCATTATCGAAAATCTTATAGTACATATTCATTTCATTTTGTCATCCTATTATAATTATATAAAATGGATTTTTAAACAATACATGTGTCAAAGTGTCATAATACAAGAAATGTCAGCCATATATCCTGTGTTTCCATTTCTCAAGATTATTCTATACAACGTAATGATGCAGCACAGTCAACAGATAAATTTAACAACTAGCGAATAGCCTTCCATACGGGTGAAGTAAGTGATGACAGCCTTTTAATCCAGAAAAAATATATATAGTGTTTATTGACTTTAATTATGACGAAAATGTCTTTTTAGGAAAGAGATTAGTTTAATTCGAAAATATAAATCAAATATAAATGCCTTCAGTTCTCAATTCTGCAAATAAAAAAAATTAAAATTAGAAGTCAAAGTAGTACATACCTTTTTGTCGACAAGTATTTTATAAATATACTGACGTATTCATCCATAATTAACTTACCTACAATTATTTAACGGATTTTTCTACTCATTTAGACAACCTATACAAAATTGGGCTTTAACACCAAGCCGAAAAATAATCAGTGACAGAGAGCTGAAAAATAACCACATAATTATGCCAAATTATTACTGCAAAAGTTGATTGAGCAATTACTGGGCGTTTAAAGATACACACTGACCATATTCCATCTTTGCCAATCACCTGTAATTTAATTCGATGACGATTAATTTTAATAGGTAAGACAAACCACATAAAAAGTAAAATAAGTTTGTTTTAACTAACTTGTTTATAGGTTAGTAATACCTAATAAATGAAGGAAAATCCATTTATTCATAGACCGAAACACTAAATCATGGTTTTGGGCAATGATTTGCCAACAATAAAATGATCCACCGGTATTCAAATTATGTAAAAATAAGAAAAATATTCATAAAATATGATCGATGCAACGTTAAAGTCTTGCGTTGGCAGGATTCTGATAATTGTGATGAATTGTTGGTCAATTTTATAGCTGTAGACAGACAATGATAGATGTTTTTTTAAATCAATATTGCGATGTTTTCGATAATGGTTTGCTTGAATCATCTATTATGATGTAAAAAATCGAAATCTGTCGGATTTAAGATCTATATAGATATCTAGTCTCGACAGAAAAAAACAATACGAAACAATTAGGAAGCTAGACAATTTTATAATTTTAGTGAAAAAGCATATATATGATTTGTATACTCGATCTCAAAACATTAGTAAACCTAATAAAAGAGTCAGCAAAGCTAGGAAATCATATTCCAACGGCAACCATAAAGAACAGATAGAAGACAAAATTGACATTTGGACAAAATCGTATCGATTTTGCGTCGTGGCTTCCTCAGGGGCCATTTTAATTAACAGTATTGACCATCCACATTTTGATAATATTAATATAATAGAATGGTTAATATCAGATCACTATTAAGGGCCGAGTTATACATAGGAGACCGTAGTGGTAAACAGGGGGTTCCTATAATCATGAAAATATATAAAAGTATATGCAAATATAATACGAACATGATTCCTGCGATAGATAGAAATTAAGTGTTACTTGAGAGAAATCAATTACAATGTAGCTAATATCAATATAAGACGGGTGAATTTAAGGTTAATTTGAAGTATTAGTGTGAAATAAAAAATTGTATATATATATATATATATATATATATATATATCTTGATATAAATACATGTTCCATAATGTTCATACATTTGTCAGTATAAACTAAGCTTTGTATGACGTAGAAAAGGAAATTCATCCAGTAGACCGGTTTCCACCTTATTGGGAACTCTTCGCGTACTGTCCAGAATTTGCTTCGGACAGGACTCAAACATTGGCACGTCTACTTCGGAGTCTGTTGATCTAACCACTGAGCCACCCTGCCACGCAACTAAAGCTTTTTCGTCAGTCTTTCACTTACGTGGATCCAGTCACTTTTCACCTAAACTTCCAGTTAGCCATTTTAGATATGCCTAGCATCTATTGACAGCATACATATAATCAAATCCTGACTTCATATAGTAATACAATGACATTTTTACAGGTGACATGATGTTACTTTTCTAATGCCAAATCCGTGATGGTAATAGGAAATCAATGCTAAATTGGATCAGCCCTAAAAAACAACTCGATAAAAAGTCGATTTATAACAGAAAATTGCATGCATTGTATTGCTTTGGTGAATTGATAACGTTTAAAATGGAAATGTATTGTATTATTCGATTACTCTCTCTCTCTCTCTCTCTCTCTCTCTCTCTCTATATATATATATATATATATATATATATATATATATATACGTGTACGTAATAGTGAAGTTCATTGAGGTTAAGCTATGTCGAACGGGTCTCTTGACACGATCTTAACATCCAAAACGAACTTTGAGAGTCAGTTGACCTTGGCAAGCTAAGGCAATGCGATGTTTTTTTCGCAACTGATAAATACATCCATTACTTCGGTTTTCTGCGTGATTTTACCTCCACTTTAATTAAAAAGTTAGTTGTTACCGGAAAAAATTATGCATTAAAAATGGCAGTTTACCATGTGTATATGTGTGTATGAGAATACTTACACATACAAAATTTTTGGTTTGGTTAGTCTATTTAACGCAACCGATGCAGTAAAATCAGCGCAGATTTTACAAGACACAGACTTAAACCTTTCACAGAGAGTGTGTCAACTAGCAAAAATTATAAAGTTATAACTTAGACAAAACGCGTAAGTGAGAAAAATAAGCCCCATCTAGTACAGAAAAGTAGCATAATTTGAGTGAAATGTATGCACTGAAGGCGTCTTTCGATGTAGTTTAGGAGTGACAAAACAGATAAATGTAAAATACCGTGATGGCCCGTGTCATAAACTGTTTTCGCCGATAAGTTGTAGATTCCATAACCAATCTCACGTATGGTAAAAAGAATAAATATATTGTTCACTACTATGCTAACATCAGCACAATCGGAGCAGCTTTTCCATAAAATGCCACTAACTTTTCTGGAAAATGCTACAGTAAAAGAACATCAGTTATCGCAAAAACTATTTACAGACAAATTAAAGTTGAGAGAAGGAAAGTAAACAATGATAAATTTATCGGGTGATGCTAAATGGTTTATTTTTAAAAAGAGAATAGAAAATTCAACTGTTACAAAATTCTTTTCATAATTAAATTTCTTATTGAGTTGACAAGCCGTTGACTGTGACATCACATATTTTAAAGAATTGGAAAGATACAGTGAGATCGTTATTTCTTTGAAACTCGTTAACTCGTTTTAGTAACATGCTTTTAAACATTTTTAATCAACTTGATGATACATCACATCCAACTAAATAATCCGAATGGGGATATTTTACATCAGATGGTGTAAAATATTAGTGAAGTTTTATATAATTCATGCAAATATGACACGAGAACTTATGGCATCGACCCTGATCTAAATTGGCAGCAGACAAATTACAAAACTATACGCTATGTATATACGAATTACCAGGGGAAAATCTACATTTCAACAAAAACCTACCACTGCAGTTTATCAACGTGATTCAATCCCCTTAAACTAAGAAGACAATTACAATTGGAATCTAAAGAGGCAGATACACACTTTCGTAGTCAAAATCTGTTATCCAGGGTATCAATTACTTAATCACATTGCACAGGATCCCGAGAAATTAATATACCGTTAGATGGGCTAAATGATTTGCAATCTAGTGGAAAATCATACTGATACAACTCTATAGGTACGGGTTCCTTTTGAACACTGCCAAATAGAATTTGGTCTGTGAAAATTTATGTGCACAGATTGGTAAAAATATGAAATCGTTTTTAATTCAAATTAATTGAAAAGTCCTTCGGATGAAGCTGAATATAAAATGTGATTGTTTGATCCCAATCTGAAACACTTTTTTGGAAGGGCGATATCCTTCTGATGATGAGACTAACAAATAAACTAACACGGCGCTAATACATTTAGATATTAAGATTAGACGCAAATAACGACAGGATACGCGCATAAACCATTGAACACTCGCTTAGTGGGCTCCTATGATACCTAGATGAAAAATAAGGACTCCTTTAAGAAATTGTGGATGAGAAAGGAAACAAGAGATTAAATACCGTATACATGAGAAATTGTTATTTTTTACCGTGTTTTCTATCCATTTAGTACAAGTTTTAAGAAAATGATAGCGGAAGAATTGACAATATTTCGCCAGTTAGCAAGCCATAAGTTCTCATTTATACGAGCAGAAAAAAAGAACACGTTGAATATGCAAATTCTCGTCAATAAATTTGAAATAATTGAAAGCTAAAAATCTAACATTATAATATAAAAAAATAGGAAACAATAGTAAGCTTACTATATACAAGTTTGTGATTGTGGTCATCGGAGAATCTTGTTTTCCGTTGAGTGTCATGGTACCTGAGAATGGCACTGGCATGAGAGCTGGCTGTGTAGCCTGGTGAAGATACTCCGGCTTTTGATATTGATAGCTAATGTTGTTTAAATGAGATGTCTCTTGTTGTTGGTGTTGTTGATGTTGCACATTTCCATTACACATTGAAGTATCATCGTCATTTTTGTAACTATCTCCCCCAGCATCGCTTGCGGTAATATTATTTTGTAGACCAGCAGATTTTGAAACTTGATCGTCCACAAAATTTTCTTCGGACAAACCATTTATCGAGGTCGATTCTTGTTTAATAGACATGCCGTCTATAAGGGTTACTTTATGGTTTGTTAAGGCGTCCAAATTAGCCTCATTTGGTGGAACACCATTCTCGTTGGTATTGAGATGAAATGTAGCTTCATGACAAGCATAGTCTGTAGAAGCAACACACGCCACTGCTACTGCTGCTTTAGTGTTGTTAATGTTAGAAGACGATGACGATAGGCTACTTCGTCTGTCAAACTTTGAAGCGGCGTGGCCGTTTGTGTTGCTGCCTATGGCAGAATTGTGAGTAAACCGACGTGGTGTATTTCGATCATTACATCTGTCGCTGTCCGCAAACTTGACTACAAGTGGAGAAGATGCGCCCTAATATTTAAAAAACAGAGGCACTGTAACATTAGCTCTTTTGCAGATACTCAGCAAGAATAAATGTGATCATGTTTTTTGTATCGTTCATGGTTATATGT
The DNA here is from genome assembly GCA_029291075.1 of Eudiplozoon nipponicum. NCBI lineage: Eukaryota > Metazoa > Platyhelminthes > Monogenea > Mazocraeidea > Diplozoidae > Eudiplozoon > Eudiplozoon nipponicum. The sequence goes on from JAQBSW010002615.1 coordinate 49,497, forward strand.
TGTTTATAACAGCGAGATCCGCAAGGAAGATGTATTGCTGATGTTGCCCTGCCCTACAGCTGACTTGGCCATAATGATGTTGTGTAGAGGTTTAGTTTGCCGCACTTCTGTGAGTGTGGAAATTTAATCGTAATAACTTGGTAACCTCTTTCTCTCTCTCGTTAATCTCACTAACAATTTCTGTGACTAAATTATTATTTTAGTCGTTATTTATAAAAATCTTATTGTTTTTTCGTTTCTTTTCTTATGGTTATATGACAGTGAAACATTAGACACTATTGCCCTTTGTCTGGCTGTGTATGATGACAATTTGTTCTTTGTTCTTCTGAAGTGCTTCAGATGAAACGAAGAATCACGATTTGTGTAATCAAATATAATTAAAATATTCGATTACAACACGACTCAGCCTAGAAAGAAAAGTTAGGTACTATATTTATCTCAATTGATCCTATCCTGCTCCTACTCTGATCCATATACCCAACCATGATTTTAAGTGAGATAATTATGCAAGATCTTAATCGTATGTAATCAATTTTAATCCTAACTGTCAGGAAGGATACTGTGGAGCAACGCTTTAATCTATCTCAAGTTTGGTTTACACAAATATAATCTTTTCTGTGCAGCCATCACAATTGTCCTTGAGTAACGAACTTGAAGTGCATGCCACCAAAATTAAATTTTGTCCAACTAATACACTCAATTTAAACATTCATGGCACCACTATACAAGAAAATGTATGAATTTTTAGTCCTTACTAGAGAAATGTGACTATTGTAGAAAGCGTTCGTTCAGTCGTTTGTGTGGCATAGTGATTTTATGCAGATAGAACAGAAATAATTCTTAGCATTCGGAGATCTATTATTTCAAAGGTTCAAAGCATATAACGCGTAGATTATGTCCAAGAATGAAATAAAATCACATTTTAAAATACTTTCTAAATATTCACACAACAAACGTATCAAATCTAATCAAATGGCATTATGAAAATTATAGATATCTTACAAATAAAGAACAATTCAATAAATTGAACAAAATTCTGTTAATATATATACTCCGCAGACAGATTACAAAGAATGCGTTTTAAATTCCTCTGGTCAAAATGCTCAAAATTTCTTTATAAAGATTGAAGATAACATTCGATGTGCATCAAAGACCAGCAAATTGGAAGGAAATAAATTCGACACAAAAAACAGATTCATTAATGATAAGACCAACCGAGAAAACCGTTTTAAAGAGCTATTTGTTCGTAATTCACTCAGATTGTTTAAATGTGTTGTAAAAATCTAGTTTAAATATATTTTATAAAACTGCAGCTCAGATTACACCAAAATATTCATCAGAGATAATATTTAACACTTATGCTTCATATCAACTTAACTTCAAAATTTTCTGTGGGCATAAAATCGCTAAGAAATGAACGCACATTTTGACAGACTTTCACTGAATTGAAACTTTGAAATGAAAAGTAACTAAACCTCTACTTTGTGCGTTGTGAGAATTCTATACCAGTATCAATGATGTAGCACGGCCCATTAAGGTTATCAACAGATGTAATTTATAAGGATATTTGTATCCCATCAGAACAGGTGTAGTTCATGACGAAGTTGCCATAATGTCTAACATGAGTCGACCAGTTGACCTTGATCAAACTAAATACGTCAATCCGGAATAGAATATGAACCAGACGTGTGACAGGATCACATTTTATCACTAAACCACCTAAGTAAACCGGGAGAAACCTGCATGTATTAGATAAACAAGTCTAGTGACAGTTAAAATGTACCTTGTCTCTATGTACATGACTAACATTATCAATTTGGAGTGAACACAGAGCGTAAGGAATCATACTTAATAACTTCACCAAATGTTTCGAAATCGCATTCAATTAAACATATTTTTCCTTTGAACGCATATTGATTTCAGCCAAATTCCGATGAAAATAAAAATAGATGGCAATAACTCGATTAAACTAAAAACGAGCAAATTTTCTGCATGTCCAGTAAGAATAAGATTTTTCGTTCATGAAACAAGCACGAAAATAAAAGAAACATTGGCAAACAAATATGAATACAGCGCAAATTTTTTTCAATTGTGAATCAGTATAAAAATGAAAAGCAAATAATGGAATATGGATATATCTAATAACTGTAACTAAAGGTCTGTTAAGTCAAGAACAAAATTTTTTTCAATAAAATACAGTCCAATGAATAAGAGCAAACCACTATGTGAGTTGTGGTTAGGGATTAGAAAAAATATTTCCAAGAAAATTGCAGTCACGAAATAGAGGAAACAATAAATGAAATCAAATTATACACCTGATGACAAGTTGTAGTCAATATGGGTGCAAACAATGAAATTTGCGGCCTTAAAAACAGCAGGCACTAGTTAGGCATACGGACAATGAGCCCGTAACATGAACCTTGTCATGTTAAATGAGATACATCCATCATCTTTTCTCAAGCCTTGCTTACATAGTTACGCTGTGTCAATTAGGTCGTGGAGTAAGAGCAAGTGTGACATGCAAAGGAAGTTTCTGCTAATGAAGTTAAAATTCGACAATCGCGCCCGTGCAGATAGTGCTCGTCAGCCTTAGTTGGCAGAGTAAGAGGATGAAAACTAGAAATTTGAAAAATCTCCACTGTGAATGAGCGGCACCGTATTATTTTACAGTTCACACATCAATAAATGGAAACGAACAAATATGATTCTATGCTAGATAGGTTGATATGCAGGGTAACAATGGTCGTCGTTTCTATTGAATCGTTCGGAGTAGATAAGCGCGATCAGGCTGATACAGTTACATTCATTTCCAGTTTTGCCCTTTTCATCCACCTTTTTCCTCTTTACAATCTAAAAAGCATTAGCTCTAAGATGCAAGAAATATAGTCAATTTTTAAAGGATTTTGAGCCAGGTGATGATGGTTTCTGCTTTATGTAGATATTTCTGTTGCGTCGAAATTTTTTCTCGAATATTTTTTCCTTTCATTTTGCTATTCATTTTGTTATTCTGTTAAAATGAAGAGCGCGGATCGCAAAAGAAATTATTTTAAAATATATATGGCGAATTTTCATTAAATCACTGAGACCAATTTCGCACTGCCAAATATCGAAAATAGTTCAAGTAAATTACCTTTCAAGTTAGCTATGCTGTGTTTACTTAGGGCATTCCATTTGCATGCATGAAAACAAATTATAGCCTTATATATGTTGTGTATCCGATACCAGAATCCAGAATTCTATGAGTATCAAAGAAATGTGCGCGTCATTTTAACCTACGCGTTATTGGCTTTGAAGTTCTGGTACCACGGAAAATTCTCATGCTGTTCAATGGGGAGTCAGTAGTGCCATTATCCTACGAGTTCAAGCCGGTTTAACTAAACGAATCCCTGTAAAAAACGACTTTGTGTGACCAATTTAAGGACTTCCACTAAAAAAACAGTAATTAACGTTGCTTTTACATTGCAGCTGCATACACGTATGTAGATCTGATCTAAGTATCTACTGAGGACGAGGATTTTAGTCATTGTTACGGATTAAATAAAGGCTCTAGTCGGGCTCTTAAATGGCGCAGAATTTCATAAAGGATAGAAAATAACCTTTAAGCACAATACGCAACGACACGGATAAAGGACTGTTGAATATTAATACACACTATAGAACACAGTTGATCAGAAAAGCGTTGTGTCACACGGTGTCCACCAGCTCCCGATCAGGCCTGAACTCAAACAGATTACGTAGAATATAGTTATAAATGATGTGGTTGCACGAAAAAATCGCCGTCTTTTTTAAGCATATATTATACGAGCTTCTTAAACAAACACGACAGGGTCTACAATGAGTTAACCTACATTTTTAGTATCAGCAGTGGCGAAACGTAAGTGTCCATAATCTCAGATTTGTTCAATATTTTAATAATTTCCACTAGGAAAAATCTCATCTTTGCGATGGGAATGTAAGCGCGCTAAATGTCTCAGACGTTAGATTTGTCGAAATTTATTAGGCAGAAGATATTTTTTCAAAATACATCAGCCGAGATACCACCTAGGCACTGGAATAGTTCAATTCCCGATTTTTCGTATTAAATTTGCATCCTCGGTCACTTAAGCAATTTGGCTTCAAAGTGAAGATCTGGAAGTCGACAGGTTTACATATCTTGGTAGCAATATTAATAACTCGTGCAATATGAGTGACAAGGTGAATATGACAATTGCAAACGTTCTCCAATTACTGTCATCTATAGACAGACGAAAGTATCTCCATTTGCTTCAAATCATCTGTTCATGCAGTTTTATTAGGCAGTGAGACTTCATCATTTCAAATTGAAGATCTTAGTCGCTTACAGGAATAAGCAACATTGACCTATTACTGGATCAGCTCCTCCTAATAATGGTCACGTGTAACGGATGCATTCAGTTAAATTATCGATTAGAGCGTTATACGTCGTCAACACCAAAATAGCGTAGGAAATCAGGTGGATAGAATTGTTATGGCAGAAACAATTAGCGGCATAATTCTGCAAAGTACTTGATGAGCTCCCAATAAGGACTAAACCGGTCTACTGGATGAATTGCCTTATCTATATTAAAAAAGTCTTAGTTTATACTTCGAAAAGTACGTATATAATGGGACTGGTGCTGATATCAAGATCGCAAACTTGGAATAAATAATTTTCATCACCGCCCACGCAACCAATGTTCGTTTAGTTTAGAATTAGTTCGACTATCAGGATGAGGTCAGCTCGCTGGAAATCATGCGCAATAAATTGTGCTCAGTGACGATCTTGTTGCGATTTCACTGAACTTATTTTCCTCTTAAAGGTTTAGCGTTGACAGAGTTAACTATGAGATTTTGTCCTGCTTATGAAGCGATACAGATTAATCTTCATGTTGTATTGCGGAAGTTACTACTTTTATGCACTATAGATCTGCCTGCATCTCACTAACATATGTAGTTACTAAAATGTCCAGACGCCTCTCAAGCTTAGAGGGTACATCAGATATAAGTCGTCATTATCAAGTGAAGAGCGGTTGCAAATTATTTGTATACGCTCACGACAGAAGCGATCAGGTTTCCTACGCGGAAATGATTATATATATGCATTTGTGATTATGGAAGTCATGAACTACGAGTGATAAACTTAATTTAAATACTAATGGTCGATTTAATTAAGTCTGAGTTATTTATGATGATTAAATAAACCAACATCAAATGTTAATGAAGGTTTGTTGACTAGAGAGCTACTAATATTCATTTATATATATATATATATATATTCTTATAATTAGGAATTATAAGAATACTGTGTTAATTAAAACGGCATGGATATCATAAAAAAATATATATATATATATATATATAATATATATATATATATTGACGCTTTTATAGCAAGATATTGATTGTGTATGTTGTCAGTATAATCCAAACATTTCATACGGTAGCAAACACAATTTTTCAAGTAGACCGATTTCGTCCTAATTGGTAACGCGTCAAATGAATGTCAGAACTTGCCACGGCAGAGACCCGATTCGAGGAAATTTTTTGTGTCCCACGCTCATCTAATGCGGACTCCTGTCACACAATATAAGAAACATTCATTCATATTGCACACCGCGTTTTCAGATAGCTTTTGTTTCAGGTGGAACATAAAACTCCAACAAGCCACACCCGACGTTTTATTATAGAACACACAGCATGCGTTCTTGGGAAGTGATATTAAATTTGAATTTATAGTTATAAACTAGACATTGAATATGATAGCAAACCTTATTCATCTAGTAGAACATTTCGTTCTTACTGAAAACACGTAAAGGAAATGTAAAAATTTACGGCGGACTCGGTTTGAACTACAGCAGATGTGCCTTGGAGCCTTTCACACAACCACGACCCAACCCTGACGCACGTAAAATGCAATTTTTAATTATATTTGGGTTAGCATTTCCTCCAGGTGTAGACTACTTTGCATCTCTTTCAACCTCAAATTCTAACTAAACGTCCTCGATCGATTATCATGCCACCTATGGAAGCTGTATTGAATTGAAAATTAACGACAGGATTCTGTTTATACATATTGTCGGTAAACTTCACACACATTTAATATGCGTCCTGAATGACTCAGTGGATGAGTGCAAGAGTCCAAAGCAAATTTGCCATGGTTCGAGCCACAGCTACGGAAAATCATGGCTATTGCTTATAGAATTTTTAGAAAGGAACATAACAGTTAACAGTGTTACTAAATCCAATGTCTAGTTTGTACTAGCAACATATACATAGTAAGAGGAAAAATAGATTTGCGTTTTCCACCATATATAAGGAAATTTTAGAAAAACGCATGATTACATTACAATGCAAATATACGAGCGCACAAGTATGTTTAAGAGAGAGATGCTATACAATATAGAGTTCGGATACGTCAAAACAGTTACGCTGAAATAAATGACATGGAAACCTACAAAACAATTAATGAAGGAATATTTCAGAAACAATCAAAAATTTAAATCTCAATTACATATGCCGAAAATCTTCAAATTAGAAGCAGCCACTGATGCGTGATCAGTATTCATGACATACATCAACTCTCAGACAAGTTATTTTCTCTTCCTAGCTCTATTGCAACATGTACATGAGTACATCAGAATAGTCGCTTATACAATGTTCTGCTTATTTTCAAGATAATTGATGCAACATAAAAATGCCGTACATTGATTTTAATTAAACAGGTGCAGTGAACGAGACGCGTTTATATATATATATATATATATATATATATATATATATATATATATATATATATACTTCAGCGTGCCAGCGTGCCTGAACGTTTCTTGTTATTCTAGCCCAAAATGTTCTTTTAACATCAGTTATTGTTGTGGCTATATATATATATATATATATATATATATATATATATATATATATATATATATATACCATAAAGTTGTTTGTTAAAAAGAAAAGTATAAATTGCTTTAAACGTTTGAATGAGCCAACAGAGAATGCCAACCACATTTATACACCCAATGCCACAAAAATGCACAATAGAAATTATGCATCAATGGACAAAAAGACGAGTAGATTAAGCTATACATAATAAGGTGCATACATATTAGGCACAATTTTGTTTGTCCATTATTTACATGAATTGAACAGCTAAAGAGTACATTGTATACTCATTTAGCGAATTCGGCATGACTTGAGATTGTATACGTACTTTCTCACTTCATCAGGCCGCTAATACGTCAGTTTTCATTTGCCTAATTTGCATACGTCAATTTCATTAGTTACAAACAGTCCCTTTATTTTTTACTTATCTTCAATTAAAATATAAGCAATACTCATTTATTTATAAAATCATTTTGGAAACATATGAATTTTTCGGCCAGCAATTTAGTAAACTTAAATTAAATTAAATGAAACAGTTTCCTTAATCCAATTGTATCTAATCAGTCAGACCACTGCATAACTTCCGTCTATCACACGTACTGGTGCATTCCGACCTTCTACATTCATCACCACCGAACGACAGAAAACAGCTTAGCGAAGATCAAACTAAAATGAACATTTAAATCAAGGAAAAGCAGATATGCGGCTCTCGCTCATAGCAGTCCAATTTTTTTGGTTCATTATTGTTAGGCAGTTATAAACACCATTTTGCAGCTTAAATTAAAAGTCTGTTTTATACGCGACTGATGATAACAAATTTTTAAATCAAATTCGTGAACTAGAGATAAATACTAATCTATAGTATCTAACTAGTCGACAACATAAACGAATTAGTTCCTGAGATCAGCTAACGAAAAATATCATGACAATTCAACAGAAGATGCTAGGATAATCGGCGAGTTTAAGCTCTACTTCTCCTTCGTAGGCGAGTTGGTCATTCACAACGTTATAATATATATATATATATATATATATATATATATATATATATATATATATATAGAGCAGGATTTTCTTTATATATCTCCTTAGTTAAAATTAAGCGATGCATAAAGCGACTTTTGTTTTTCCGTTCATATTTTCATATATATATATATATATATAATTCTAATCTCTATACTAGTATATATATAAATTTATATTTATATATAAGGTAGCTTTTTCAGTCAATTTAAAAGTGCGACCTTTTTACTTAAATAGTACAAACAATAAAATTTAGGATTCTTGTGCACATTCGATTCGTGCTTACTGGCGACTCATCAGTAGGAGCCGGTATTACACCCTTTAACCATGCTGTCTTTAGTTTATCCTTCTGGTCACAACTGAACTAATTTGTTACTAGGTTCGCAACAGCTAATACTTACTTGCATATATATTAGTTCTTCGCAACAAACGGTATTTAATTTAGGCTTCTTGTTTCGAAGTATACTTTTGCCATTTCGCAAAACTAACCGAAAATGCTAAATAGCTAACAAGTTTAACTTTTATTTTTAAACGATCTTTAACGGCGTATATTTGCAGTAAAATTCTACGGAATAGTTCATATGTATCATATATAAATTAATGGTACTAGCAGAGCAGTAAACAGAACGCGGTATAGAAAAAAGGCAATCACAAATGAAAAACCAACTTCTGAAGCACTGACTCGGTTGCAAATAATGGAGCTAAGATGAAATAATTCATCATCAAACAGCGGCACCAGACAAATTTGGCTTTAGTTTTAGAGTCCAAACCACGAACGACAACTCAGGGGAAACTAATAACATTTTAAGTCCTACAGAATTATGGACACACGCGTACTTCTCAGTTCCCAGCAGCACATATGTATAGCAATTTCTCCAAATAGGTTAGTTCCCTATCAAGAGCATGGAAATGAAATGTATCTAAATTTCGCTAAATACAATTTACTCGTTTAAAAGAGATGTATTCTAGGAATAGAAATTAAATCTCAACATAACTACTTTCATTCCTAACCCTACTTGCATATCTAACAGCACACACAACCACACATAACCACACACACACACACACATGTATATATATATATATATATATATATATATATATATATATACACGAGCGGCCAAACATTATCAATTTTCCCATTTATTTGATTTATTTCTGTTAAAGTATCAGAATGGAACGTTTCTGAAATAAAATATTATCGTTTTAAAGTAACAGAATAAAAGTCCAATATGAATAATTTGCTCCTTAATAAGCAAAAAGAAAATAATTCGTATATACACATACATGCATAATATTAAATACATACATATACAAATACGTTCATGCATACACAATTACGGTTAAATACTGTTTTTTGCGGAGAACTAATATATATGCAAGCATGTATTAGGTGCTGCGAACCTAGTAACAAATTAGTTCAGTTGTGACCAGAAGGATAAACCAAAGGCAGCATGAACGGAAAGTATAATCTCATGCACATTCGTTTCGTGCTTACTGGCGACTCATCAGTAGGAGCCGGTATTACGCCCTTTAACCACTATATATTTGGTAGAAGAATGTGGGATAATAGGACGGTACAATCTCCTAGACGAATGTGTAAACCTGCAATAGTGAAGCTAACATAATATAAAGTCTACGACAATGCGACTTCAACGCTAACTCACACTATATAATATATATACTGAGTCTGTAAAGGATACTAACACTATGGCTATTGTGTTAGTTACCGATACCAACATTATTGTACCGAAAAGGTACATGGTACTAACACTATGGTTTCCGAGTCGGTACATGATACCAACGTGATGGATATCAATTTATGCTATAGTTCACCGAAATTGAGAATTACAACAATTTCTGAACACCTGTTACTCCAGTAAATCCATACACCCTGGCCTTGATCGATATCAGTTATCACATTTCGCGGTAAGCATGACATCATTCAATTCAATATATAACAGTTAAATACTGTTTGTTGCGGAGAACTAATATATATGCAAGTATGTATTAGGTGTTGCGAACCTAGTAACAAATTAGTTCAGTTGTGACCAGAAGGATAAACCAAAGGCATTATGAACGGAAATTATAATCTCATAAACTTTCGTTTCGTGCTTTTTGTTTTCGGTACAGTATAGCATAAATATATTTTTATTAATAAAATTAATATTTTATTAACTTACTTGCATAGTCTGACTGTTGTGCAAAGTATTTATAGCAGCCTGCGCTTCTGCGTTTGTAGAGAACTTGACAAATGCACAGCCTGATCAGTGAAAAATGTAGACAAAATTTTACACACATGTAAAATGTGATTTATACAGATATGATCGGCAACAAAGACTCGGTAGTCAAAATGCAAGATAAGTTTGTGATTTGTAGGAATACTCGTTAAATCTGCAAGCCAAGTATAGATATATACGCAAATGACAGGTAGGCCATATAATAGATAGAAAATTGCAGCGTATCATAAAAATTTTACTAGTTTAAGGAGTTCGAAATCACAAAACAGGTTAACTACTCACGCTTTTAAAATTTATTCATAAAATAGTGTAAATTGGTGAAATTTAGCATAAAATGTTATTTAGAATAGAAAATATTTAGTGGATCAGGTAATTGTTTCAATAGCAGCATACATCTAAATGATAGGATGGCGGATTGACAACAGCGAGACAACTCCGCGGCTGTTTGGTTCCTGATTAACTATCGGTAGTAGATAAGTATCGCTCCACAGCTGAATGCTAGTGATAGCTAGCAATAGTTTATAATATACTAATGTAATTTAAAAAGCATTGATTGTGCAGGTGGTGGTAACAATTCTTTAGATAAAGTTTAAGAACTTGATAGAGACACCAATCACATTGTATCAAACCAGTCGCACAACATATTAAAACCAGCGTACGTTACACGTACTAGCGCGTATTGACCTTCTCTATCCAAAATCAGAGCAGGAAGGAATACTGCTAAACGATGATCCAGTTGTGATGCACAAAAGTTCAACATTTAAACATTTTACTTGACTGAAAATGACGTCTACACTAATTCCATGCTGGCGCGAACAATAACATTTTACAGCATTCACTAGATGTATATTTTATAAAACTAAATTATCATTGATTGCAAGTGATCATAAAATTACTTTAAATTCAGTTTTCGAGCTTGAAATATGCATGAATCTTTTTGGATATAACCAGTCGCACAACATACGTGCGTCTGCCGGTAGTTTTTTTATATCGTACGAGTGGTTAGATATAATAGAATCGGTGCTCATATCTCGTTTGCAATCTCGGTTTTAATTCATGTTTTCCTTTTCAAAAAAATCAAATAAGTTACTATACACTGGAATAACGAATTTAATAATGTATTTGATAGGATCAACCACAAGGGATTGCAGAAGAGTTTCCGCTAATAAGACAACATCAATCTGACATAAATAATTGATTCTGTTATCCAAATAGCTCTTCGATACTTGGAGCACGGTGCAGTTTTAAAATCGTGAATATCGTAAATAAAAGTAATCGGCCGCTAGATTGATAGCATACCACTTTCGATCATCCCCAATGTATCAGCAACATTGATATATATATATATATATATATATATATATATATATATAGCACGGCACCCTTTAGATACACATTTTATACCTATATTCCAAGAACTATTTCTAATGTAACAATTAAATAAACTAATGCTCATCTTTAAGACACGGTATCTCATAATATGAGAAATTCTGAATTATATTTATTCACGAAATATTGTGCATAAAAGTTCAACGTTATTTGTGTTAACATCATGGTGATGTAAATTATTTCAAATAGCGAAACTCTGAGCTGTCTGGCAGACAAAAACAGTATACAGATGGGTTGCAATCGTGCTATCACAACTAATTCAGTTTTCCAGCAATCCGAAGAGCCGCAATCGGGCATATATATATAAACATATTCTTTAAATCAAGTTTGCGAGCTTGAAGTAAACACCAATCCCATTGTATTTAACCAGTCGTCGAACAACATAACAAGACTACCGCCAGCCGCAACGCACTGACGCGTTTCGACCTTCCTTGATCATCATCAGAGTACGACGGCAAACTGACTATCGAGGATCAAACCGCATTGAATATATATGGAAATCAAATTTAGATATGCGGCTCTCATCTCTAGCAGTCTCGCATACATTGAACTTGACTGGAAATGTCGGCTGCACAATTTCTATGCAGTCACGAACATTAACTGTTTGTAGCTTTCGCCACATATACATATATAGGCAATACAATTTAACAATAATTGTTTGCGCGGGTGGTGGTAACAATTCTTTAAATCAAGTTTACGAGCTTGAAGTAAACACCAATCCCATTGTATTTAACCAGTCGTCGAACAACATAACAAGACTACCGCCAGCCGCAACGCACTGACGCGTTTCGACCTTCCTTGGTCATCATCAGAGTACGACGGCAAACTGACTATCGAGGATCAAACCGCATTGAATATATATGAAAATCAACGTTAGATATGCGTCTCTCACCTCTAGCAGTCTCGCATACATTGAGCTTGATTGGAAATGTCGGCTGCACAATTTTTATGCAGTCACGAACATTAACTGTTTGTAGTTTTCGCTACATTTGCATATACAGGCAATTCAATTAAACAATTAGTATCAAACTTCGGAAAGAATGAACAACAGCAAACTAAGGGTTTTTGTAAACAGGCATGCATGTGCAGAAAAGTGTCTCATTCCTTTTTACAGGTCTCGTTTTCCTTTCATTAAATAAGTAACCATAAATCAGTCAGAATGCGCATCCTATCCCGCGCAAACAAGTATTGTTAAATTGTATTGCCTATATATGTATATGTGACGAAATCTACAAACAGTTAATGTTCGTGACTGCATAGAAATTGTGCAGCCGACATTTCCAGTCAAGTTCAATGTATGCGAGACTGCTAGAGGTGAGAGCCGCATATCTAAATTTGATTTCCATATATATTCAATGCGGTTTGATCCTCGATAGTCAGTTTGCCGTCGTACTCTGATGATGATCATGGAAGGTCGAAACGCGTCAGTGCGTTGCGGCTGGCGGTAGTCTTGTTATGTTGTTCGACGAC
>JAQBSW010002615.1:67500-99520 GCA_029291075.1 Eudiplozoon nipponicum
AAATATCATAATCTATTTTCTACTCTCAGATAAATCCATATCATTTCGTTTCCTGATTAACACTGTCCGCAGATAAAAACACATTCAAAAACCATTTTTTGTAAAAAAAATATTGTTTGTTAATTCACATTGAGTAATAAAAGATAAAAAGACTAGCTTGCCATCAATCTGTTATTAAGTATAAATATAGTTTTATTAGACAAACAACAGGTGTTCTTTTTGCTCTATTTTGTTTGGTCCGAAATGTGGGATTTCTCCCCTATGGAAATGTCGAGGTTTCAGCTCTAGTAAAACTTTTAATATAAAATTATTTTCCTGTATTTGGCCAAATCATAAATTATTAGGAATGCAGCAAATATAATCAGTTTTGTCTATGTTCATGAGTAAGCATGCAGAAAAATATATGATTGAATGAACATTTGTTGCAGGGGTTGTGATAACAAATATTAAAATGGAGTTTGCGATTTTCATATAAACATCAGTCCCTTTATGTACATACAATTATAAATATAAACTACGAATTTTATAGTGTAGAAGGGGCATTTCGTTTTCATTGGGAGCTCTTCACCTACTGTTTAGAATTTTCCGCTGACAGGGCTCGAAACATTTTCTTTATAATTCTGACTGATTGTTCTCATAAGCATTTAGTTAAATATAATTAATGCACCTGTACATACATATAAGCGAAACTACAGTTAATTGATGCTAATTTTGCCCTTTGCAATCGTCAGAATAATTTTTTTATTCTTAATATCTTAAATGATGTAATAAGGAAATGATCTCAATAGATAGGGGCGCAAGTCCAAAAACCATGACCGAATAAACGATTAAAAGCTAGTGAAATAAGGGGATTAATTATGGTATGTAAGAAGTGATGATTAGTAAACAAAATAATAAAAATCACTTAACAAATGTAAGCCAATTTCCTTAATAAGAATTCAACTCATTAAGAGCCCTAAATAAAAAAGATATAATAAAACATTTTAAAGATGAAATTTGGAAGATAGACTATCAATAATATAATCCAATCTTAATTAAATATTCTAATTCGTTTACTGAAACTAGCTTCAGACTCTGTTTCATGCAATCGACTTTTTCTACCATTAGTTAATATTGTATACTCATTCAAACTTAAAGATTTTTCCACCGCCGTTCATAATATCTTCTCGTCGTTCTGTTACTTACTTACTTTACTTTACTGCGGCTGACTCCTTTTAGAGGATAAGCCGCTAAAAATATCCTAGTTATATTATTTATTTATGACACCATTAAAAATGTTCATGGCTTTTGGTATACATCTTATGGTATTAAGGCTGTGAATTATTAGTTACTAATGGCTTTTACATAGTTGTATATGGTGATGATCATTTCTGGTTAGTGTAGAGCAGTTTTTATCAAGACCCAACGGTTCTCCTTCTATCAATTTTTACGTACTTCAAATTAGATTTTAATTTATTTAAAATAAACATCAGCGATGATTATTTCTCGCAGTCTGCTCAATTCCATCTCACTTTTTATATCTACTAATCTAAGGTTTCTTATTGTCAATGAATTTAAGATACATTTTCATCCCATACATATGATTTTAATTTAAATTAGATATTATCCAGTTGGTATCTCTCTAATTATTGACAGTTTCTAATTAATTTTATGTTAAATCCGTAATTCAAGCGAAACCTTTCAATCGTAAATTAGAGCTCGCTCATCTGATTAGGTAAGTTTAAGAAATTATCCATATCTTCATCACCGTGATTCAAGATAATTAATATATTATTCAAAAACTATAGATCAAATTAAAGCTTCTGTTTTGTCTTGGCTAAAAGATCAAATTCCAAATAATGCATAAAAATGTTTTCTGTTAGAACCATCAAAAGTCATTACATTTGAACGCCTTTAAATTGTTTATAAATTTTTTCCGAAAGATAAAATAAATATGCAAATCATCTCTATAATGTGCCCAATCGCTAGTTTACATATTTCTAATACGAAAGGGTGAAAAATCTAGAGCTTTAAGTACCGTTATATTTGTTTACACGGATATTACATTTAAGCTCGCCAACTTATCACTTTCATATAGTATACATTTATTAACAATTTCAACCACATATTTAAAAAATTATCGAAGACTGATCAAATCAGTATGGATATCTTCTTATTCTATAACAAACAAACATAGAAGTGTTATCTCTTGAGAAGGTACCAGTCTAATGCACATTTACCAGGCCATAGTCTCTAGGTGAAACTGTATCTTTTTTATAAGCGTATTAGAATGTGCCAGGTTAAATTCCTTTTTAAAAAAATTGCTAATTATTATTCAAATCAAGGTTGCAACCTCGATATGAACACCATTCTCATTTTACATATATTTGCATTGCGTAACTCAGAATAGGCAATTCAGCCAGTAGATCGGTTTCGTCCTTATTGGAAACTCTTCAAGTTATGTTCAGAATTATGTATTAGGTGTTGCGCACCTAATAAAAAATTCGTTCAATTATGAACAGAAGGATAAACCAAAGACAGCATGGTTTATATTTCTGGTCATAATTGAATTAATGTGTTAGTAGGTGCACAAAACCTAATACATAATTGCATATACATTAGTTTTCCGCCACAAACAGTATATAAATGTTCATAATTTTCAGAGGACAGGGCTCGAGCATGGCACGTCTCTTTCGGAATCTGTAATTCTAACAACTGATCCACCCTGTCGCACAATCATTGATTTAGCTTCACTTTGTAACCGATCAGTGTGATCCCTAATAATTTTCGTGGATACATCTTTAATAAAACATAGCAAAATTACCATCATATAAATAAACATAAAGATGTGAGCAAACTCAAACTCGTCCTTTCGACAAACATATGAAGATATTATAAAGCCACGCTAACCGGTCTTGATAGCAAAAGTTAGAATTTACTTTGAACAAAGATAAGTTCCGCTATGCACAATGCAGGTACTACTGCATGTGGCATTGCTGGTCCCCGTAGAAATAATCATTGGATAGCTGTAAAATCTATGGATACTCTAAAAACGGCGCCAAATTCCGCCTGGATCAGCTCATAATAATACCCGTTGAAACATAAGACGCCAACTTAAGCGCAGTCTAAATGTCGATCTACAATACTTATGGACCAGAAAGGCTGAAGAAATGGAAGGAGCGTTCGCTTCAGGTAATAGTCATTGTTTGCTCCAACATTTTTGCACAACAAATACAAAAAAATTAAAAGTTATCGAATCTATAAATGATAGTAACAATCATTTAATAACCTATAATATAAATCGTCTTGATAGGTCAGGTGACAACTCAAAGATCAATTTTTTGGCGCAAACGTCAATTACGATTCCCGAAATCATGCCTGTATCAATAATGTACAATGTAAGTCTCGAAGAACCATCATATTTAGAATGACGGGATGCAATTCTCTCTTTAACGTCGCAAAGCCGTAGGCCCTGATGATTTGCTTCCAGGATTATCTAAGGATGGTGGCGATACTATTTTGGGAGAGTTGACTTTTTCTTATTATATGGAATGAAGAGACCGCACCATTTGATTGAAATGAGTCGATTATCTGCCTTTCTTGAAAAAAGGCAATTGTAATTCGTGCGATAACCATCGTGGTATAAGCTTGACTCCAGTTTTGTCTATGTTATTTAATTCGATTACCCTACGTCGTCTTAGCGCTTCATGTGAAACACACACTAAAGAAGAACAGGCGAGATTCCGCTCAGTACGAGGTTGTAAAGATGACATTTTTACGTTAAGACAAGTGTTTGTACAACAACATTTATATAGCCGTCCCACAATAGCAGTCTTTCCAGACTTCAAGAATGCATTTGGCTCGGTGGATAGCAATGTTTTATTCCATATTCTGTCTAAACGTTGTGTGCCGACACACTTTGTTAATATTATACGCGCTCTCTACACAAATACTTCTGGTCGCGTTAACGTCTACAATAAGATAACGCACAAATATCCTTTGAAGTTTTTCGGGGTGCCAGCTTCATACTTTGCAATGCCGCGTTTTGCGTACGCGGGTTGTAGCTTCTTAGTATGAACGATGTGGAAGCCTTCGGAAAATAGGGACGAATACGCACCCAGCCTAATCGAAGACAAAACAGATTCTTGTTTATCAATCGAATCCTTGTGAAACTGTCAGTGGAAAGCTACAACTTGCGGCATTGCAAATTAACGCACAACTTTACAACCAGCAGAAGTGTTCGTCAAGGCTGTCCACTTTCCCCATTTCGTGTAATTTTGTAAGCGATGCTATTATGAACACTCTTTCACACATTGAAGATACAGTTATTGAAGTACTCCCGGGAGGTAAACAAGCTGATCTTGACTATGCAAACAATATCGTACTATTATTCGACAATCGAGATTTTGCTCACGCCACCTTCAATAGATTAGCAGACGTTGTTCCGTCTCTTGATATGAATTTCGCACTCACTAAATGTAAGATAATTTTACATTAGAGCTGTTCTCTCATCCAGCGCCAGATTGGAAAAAGAAAAAAATGGGTTGATTTTGACATGGCACAAACAGTCGAAGTCAGTTACATACAAATTGGGTAGAACATGCATCATTCGTCCGCCAGGATGAAGTCAATGTGCGCATCATAGTTCTTGGTTAGAAACCTTTCGCGATATGACATCGAATCAAGCTCATTGGCGATCTTGTTGCAGATATCTAGTAGAATCATCTTTGTAACTTCCTTTGCTTAATAGGGCAAAGTTAGCTGCGAGGTCAGGTTTGTTTATGACGTTATACAGTGAAACCCGCAAGGAAGCGGTATTGCTGATATTGCCCTGACCTAAAGCTGACTTGGTCATAATGGTGTTGTTTCGAGGTTTAGTTTGCCTAAATTATGTGTTCTATCTTTATAAATATACTCATAGTAACTATGTACTCTCTTTCAATCTCGCTATCTCTCGTAAATCTCACTAATAATTTTTGTGACTAAATTATTATATTTTTCATTATTTACAAGTTTTTGGTTTAGCTTCCTATGGTTATATGGCAGTGAAGCGTTAGTCATTTCGGGTCTTTTTATTGGTGTGCATGATAATTATGATGCTGAATTTATTGTATGTTGTGAGCTTGTTAAATGATTGTCATTTTGAACCGAAATCAGGTGGTTTATACTTCACCATTATAATGAAATTAACTTGTTTATGTGGAAGGCCAACACAATAAACATCGTACTGTTGTTTACTAATAATATGTGTCTATATATATATATATATATATATATATATATATATATATATATATATATATATAGACAATATTATTAAGACATTCCTCTTTGTCACGTAAAAAAATAAGTCGGATAAAATGTATTGCAAAATTTCCTAATGTTGCATATTTCATTGAGCAACAGTCGATTTGGTTGCTTAGAGCAAGCAGCAATATTTGGACATGCTGAAGATTAGCGTGCAACACCTTTAAAAAATAAAATGCTTCAAATGTTTCAGGATTATTACAAGGCCGGTTAAGCGTAAATCCAGTCTTGTCTGAAACGAAATAAGGCAAAATATAACTCTCATTTTTATTAATATCTAATGTAGATTTATCGTATACAGTTAAAGCATTCGCTGGTTTATGTTAGATTTGGTGGGTAGGCGAACAGACAGTACGAGGCCAAAAAGAATCGAATCCCCTATGTTAGTTAAAAATAGATAGATACGATCTACTACAGTAGATATCATATAAGTGTAAAAATCTGCAAATTGATAATCAATTACTGTAATAGCAATCAATTATGTGATGCATTGTTGCATTTATGCAGATTATCTTATTTAAACTTATTATTTTAAAAATTTAAACACTGCTCATCATATAAAAACAAACTAACAATTAACCAATGTTCGTTTAATTATATAACCATTAACCACACAATTAATAAAGGAACATGAATAAATGCAGTACAATTTAACAAGAAACCAACAAGAACACCTTAATCACCTGGTCTTATATTTACCAAACTAGGTTATTGCATCCACTGCCCTCATTTTTATTCCGAATATTTTGGCAACTAGCTTAGCCATTTTTGTCAACTGTAAGCTTTTCGCAACAATAAATCTTAAATTATTAAGTTTTGGTTAATTTAGTTAAAAAGGCTTGATTTATACTTACTCCAATATCATTCTGAATTTACAGCAAAATCATCCGACTAGAATGAAAATCGATATCTTAACATTTAAATTCGTTCTACTGACATGCATAAAATATATGGAGTTTGAATTAGGAAGACTGTGAAAAATATTCAGCGCTAATAGGCATCCTCTAAATTTAATAGCAGCAACGATGATAAAAGTCATATGTAAATTTAATCATAATCGCCAGATCGAATCAGGGAATCGGAGACCATGGCTATAACAAAACCCCAACTAAGCCAGAATATTAAAACGGAAGCATTGAAATGCAATATACGAAACTTTTAAAACAATTATTTCCCCTAGACACTACATTTCTAAAGGAAATGAAGACAAGGGAACCGCTAGGCACATGTATGCTGGTGAAACACTGCACTCAATTAAAGAAACGGAGAATACAGAACTGCATACAAGTATGACAATGATAATAGATCATATCTTGCACCGCGTAAAGTATAGATGCAAAAATAATTGTAGGTGTATCAATGTGCTCGTAATAGGAAAAAAATATACACATATATATATTTAAATTACATCGAGAGATAACATAATGAATGAAACAGCCGTTGAAATATCACTAAGCTCAATTTCGAACACAGCACAAAATAATGATAGGAAATGAAGGTTGCATATATCACAATCCGAAACTCGCTCAAGTATACAAGTACATTGGATTAGAATTAACTTATATATTATGGGAGAAGAATAATTAAAGATGTATTATCTATTTTTAGGATTATCTTATAATTTCATTCTTTACTACTATACTAAATTAGGTAGACCATAGAGTGCAACACTTATTATTAATAAACCTTTCTTAACAATATTACAATGACATATCTTTCACCAGGGAATTTCTCTTCTGATCCTCATCTATTGTAACACCTTGTCTTATTTAAACTTATTATTTTACTGGCTCCATATCAATTACCCTGGTAAGATTTTCTAATAGATATATTTACATTATCTCTCCCCCTTCTTAGCCAATGATGTTACCCGCAAATACTTAATTTAATAAACTTTATTCACTTGCTTTCTAAATAAAGTGTCTATATAAAGTGTCAGTTAATTTCTAGGGGAAAAGAAAATGTCTTATGCATATCCACTTTATAATAAATGTATGCTCCCATACATAAGTTATTTCTCAGTTAAAACTTTAAAAACAAATTTAAAACATTAAGTTTGACGTAGGCAAAAATAAATTGGCACTAATCACTTTATGTATCGAATGGTTGCGCAATGTCAGCTTCAAATGTTGAATCTCCGCGAAGATCCTATTTATCCGCATTTCCAAGTAGGCATCGGTTTTGTCTTCTTATTGGCTGGGTGCAGATTCGTCTCTTTCTTCCGAATGCTTCAGAATCGTTCATACTAACCACTGGAAAAGTACGATGTTGAAGCCTTCACAAGAAAGCCAATCAACAAAGATAAAACCATACCTCACTCCCAGTGGTTAGTATGAACGATGTTGAAGCCTTCGGAAGAAAGGGACGAATCCGCACCCAGTCAATAAGAAAGAAAACACGATGCGTACTTGGAAATGGGGATCAATCGGAACCTCGCGAAACTGATAGTGCAAAGCGACAACCCACGAACACAAATCGCGGAGATTCAAATAATCACTTTAGTTCCATACATTTCAACAAAGACATACGGTCCATTATACCTAAACGATGACTTCACGATTCTGGACATTCGTGTTGTACACTTATTTAATGAATCTTCAATATTTGTTCACAGCAATTTCGCTTTGATGTGTGTACACGTACATACGTATTCACACACACACACACGTACATGACGCACATTTATCTAGTGAAAAGACAGTCATGGTTGAGATAGTTATTATAAAGTATAAATGAAGTGAAAGTGGATGCAAATACCTTGTTTCACAAAACAAGGTCCAGGTAAATAAATTATCTGTCGCGCAAAAATGTATTTAAAAGAACATTTTATAACAGATCAGGAGATTGAGGTCAGAAGCAATGCCAACGCCGATCTACCAAAAAGGAAAGTGGCAAACAACCATAAATAAATTGGTATAGAAATGAAATAAATATTATTAAAATTAAGTTTGTGGACTTCAGGAAAACACCAATCTAAGTTAATGTAACCAGCCGCAGAACATAGCAAAACTACCGTTAGTAGCACGTAAAGATATGTTTCGACATCCAAAGGTCATCATCAGTGCATAACGGCAAACTGGTTAGCGAGAATAAAATAAGGCACATTATTTGTAATGCCACTACGCAGCCGTAAACAAGCACAATATATTACCGTTTCATTTTCGTAAAAAAAGAAATTCATAGGTAAATGTTGACTGTAAATGAACAATAGATCGATCGTTTCTAGTGGATGGTTTAGGCTGTGTAAGTCTGACATTTCTCTATCGGCCTGGCTAAACTGAGAAACCTACATCACTTTAGTGTCACCAGTATAAACTAAGTCACAAAAGCATGTATAATGTATAGGAAATCAAAGATGCGTCTTTTACTCCTAATAATCTTGCATACACTGTTGTTGATAGAAATGTCAGCTGTACAATATATATTCAGTTACCTGCAACCTTTTAAAAATTTTGTCGATCATATATTCGTTGCAAAATAAAGCCAACAATAATTGCGTGGTTGATGGTAATATTTATGTAAATCAAGTTTTCGAAATGGGGTGAATGACCCGTCCAATATTGTTTAACCAGTCGTAGAACGTAGAACTCTCGGTATTTGCACGTTTTGACCGTTCATGGTTATTATAGAAGAAAAGCAATCTGACTCTGGAAGTCTTAAGCTCAATTTAAATAAAATACTTTTGGTCTACAAATAATCTGTAATACACCAAAACCCATGGACATAGAAATATCATTTCCATTAATAAATAAAAGTATTATTTTAATATTTAGTTCAGCTATAATTGTATTTCTTGAAGTATTTCATCGAATCAAACAAATATTGTTGCATCATATCTCCGTATCGAACTGACGACCATTTAAATTATTTTTATGACAATAAATATTTATTATATTTATGCGACAGAGAAATACTTGTTCTGTAAAGCTAATGCATTGATAGATATTCAGGCCTATTGTTTTTACAATCCTTCGTCATTCCGATACAAATATTACTTCTTTTTGGTAAATATTACCAAATAAACCATAAAACATCAATGAGCGTTTGAATTTATGAATAAAAGCATAATATGGAAGCTCAAAATTATAATTATTTTATTTCTACAATAAATAAATAAATCCTGTCATACAACTTAAGCTCAATTTAACTAATCCATGCGACAAGAAAATGTCGTTTTAAAGCGATAAACAGATTCTCTCTGAAGTAAAGAGTGGCCAAATTTATAAGATAGTATATAAGTAAAAAAGGCGTTCATTACGCAGCTCTACTGGCGTAGGAAATGAGTTGCATGGCGCGAAACCAAATGCTTCCGGTCGTCGTAACATGCTCCAATTGGACATGAACGATTTAGCATTTATCTAGAGCCCACGCATAGCACTGAATCGTCGATATATTGTTTAAATGTACTGGCATTTAGTATAAGTAATAACAACTTGAGCCGATAGAATAATAGGAGGCATGTGGACGATTAAACCAGAAAACTTACGTGCTATCTCTACTAACACACAAGAGCAGTCGCAAAGAAATATAGATCGTATACTGGCCTGAAAGCTTTAAAGGAATTTGCTGCCAGGATGAAGATCGTCACTTACTTCGTATTACTAGTGATTAGGAGACAACGGCAAAGCGTAACATCTTAGCATTATGCGCTCAGATTCGAAATTAGAAGTGATTAATTGCCCCGTTGTTGAAGCGCATTTCGCCAGGCACCAAAAAATGAAAACAGCATGCTTACAAATGAACAAACCCATTAATTTCTTTAACAGATGAATAAGGAAATTTATACTCCAGATAACATGACAAGCACAGTATCACGAGAAAATGTAAAGCCAGTGGATTTGAAGGCCTATCTTCAAACTTTTACATTTCAACGAATTGGAAATTAACAAGGATCTGTACAAATTTATTGCGGAAATCTGGAAAGGTGAATCTGCTTGTAAGCGTGCATATCTTCAAAAACGTGACACAAGTATACCAGGCAATTATCGTAATATCAGTTTGCTGTGCTGGAAGAAAGGTGATCGCTGATATCATTCTAAGATGGATTTGTGTGATGAGAGTAGAACAAAATAGACCAACCTGTACAGGGCTCGACTGGAAATAGGATTCGCAAAAAAAAATTCTGCACTCTGCTCCTCTCTCGATTTAAATTTCTCAGTTCCTATCTACGTCTTTCGTACAAGATTTGATTGAAAACTAGCTTAATGGTTGTGTTCCGTACAAAATTAGCCGAATATGTGAAACCTATTGAAACGACTTTTTGGCTTGAATTCGTCCTTTAATGTCTTTATGAATCTTTTACGATAATCGTCCGCCTCCGCCGAGATTTCTAAATGAGAGCCTGGTACAGCTGTTTTAGATAAAGTATTCAAACATTTCTTGATTCACCTGTAACGATCACTAAGCACCAAGTATTTAAGTCAGGTATATTGTCTCTATATTTCTACAGAGACTAGGAAATTTAATAATACTAAAAGCAAATAGCTTTGATAACCGACTCATTTTTCTCCATTTGATTTAAGTGAATATCAGTTAATCATCATAAGGCATTACACGGTAACATAATTCAGGAGCCAAAACGTTCTATCCAAACGCTCTTTAGTGTCCCATTACCATCGGACATTGTTTTAGGACGCTGAATGCAATGGTTAGCGCACTATTTCTGTTAACCAATATTATACCCGCTCGCCGGACCCCCACGACATCTCTGCTGGATGCCCGGAAATATTTATTAGCGATACCGGTTACTAAATCACACAGTAAAGTACCTTCATTAATCTATAGGCACTGTGGTGGATTACAATTTTTTGGAGTCAGATGGCGAATAGAATCCGAGGCCTCGTTAACACTGACGTTCTGATAGATCTTTTCGGAATCCACTGAGGGGGCGAACTGTATGTCCGCCCATGTTATATTTGCACAAACTATCGAGTAAAGGAAAAATTAGTGCATTTATTCGTTAGCTAATACGCACCAAGGCTAAATCCATTACAAACAGATAATGGCAAAATCAACATTAAAACGTATATAAATCAAGCATACGTACTGTGCCTACTAGATTCCCGATGTCCGGCAAAGCTGGATAATGTACCATTTAGAGTGTTAGTATATATTATGTATAGCTTTTATACTTTTGATTATCACACGATAAATGATTATAAGTAGAGCGTTTTGACTAACGCAGCTTTCATTGTTCCAGTAGTTTTCTTTTTGCAATATATTTCGGGCACACTTACCGCAGACCTTCATCAGTTGCATTTGGTTTCACATGTTTAACAAACGAAACAATTATAAAAGCGCGTTATTTCCTCTAGCCATAATATTAATATTTATACTTCAGACTGACATTTCGTTAGATATTCGCGTGTCACATGTGTGTGCATTTTCATAACTGTTGATTTCATCTAGCTAATTTAGACCAGAATGGCTGAATAATAATTTATCAATTGCATTCGTTAACTATTCATTTTACACACTCAATGTAAATGACGTAACTGAGATGGCCGCCGCTTTCAGGTGGGGGAGACCCATAATTCAGAAACACTTGTCATAAAAACATGCCATGAGTGATAAAACTAGAAGTCCGAAAGACCAATGCATATGTTAAATTTCAATTCAAACCACTAGAGATGTACTCAAGATAGACAAGATAATAACAGTTATTGGCATACTAGTAAATAGGCAAACGCCACGCATGTGCATGTGTATGTGACATGCGAATATCTAATGAAATGTCAGTCTCAAGTATAAATATAAATATTATGGCTAGAGGAAATAACGCGCTTGCTTCATTTGTTTCGTTTGGTAAACTTGTGAAACAAAATGCAACTGATGAAGGCCTACGGTAAGTGTGGCCGAAATATTTTACAAAAAGAAAACTACTGGAACAATGAAAGCTGCGTTAGTCAAAACGCAGATCAGGTAATTTCAATTAATCCAGGTCCGCAATTACACCAATCTTTCAGAACGGTAGATTATTACCAAATTCGATTTTTCGTAAACTTGAAAATAAAATAATTCTTAATTGCGAGGCGCCTGAAAATATTATTCTAACAATTTAATTCGGCTAATTATTTATGGATGGTTAGACAAAACGTTCTAAGCTCTAAATAAAATAAAATTATGAATGATGTTATGAAATCAGAATAAAATAACCATAAAATTTTCATACCATTGTAGCGTATGTCACCAGCATCACATAATGCGCATCATGAAATTCCTGACTCTATATAATATAAATGCTTATATGAATTAGGCAGGACTGGCACAGCAGCGTCAAACTTTATGAGATTACTCGAAAGAATCGATATGCAATTGTATAATGATGGCACCGAATGATGAGTCACCAATAAGAACAACATTCATGCATTTAAGAGATATAACCTACTATTTATTTTGAATTTGGCACATCCTCCAGGTCCTATACCAACTAACTCATTACTGTAACGCAAAACACTATGAAAACGGAAAGATTATGTATATAAAATATAAAAAATAATCCGCATAATATAGCAGGAGGACTCGCAATTTCCATACATGCAAAAAAAAATCTTCAGTATTTTAATGGTATATCTAATTCAAAATGCCTAACTAATGCATATAAATTCACTTAAGTACCACGCAAAATTCTACAATATGACTGTGGGTTATACTGACCAAAGAAAAATCAAAAGGCAATTTATCAGAATTACCTTACCTGTGTTATGACTAACAAAAATGGGGTAACCTCATAACTTGTATGCTCTTACAGTGAACCGCGTAAGAAACATCAAGCAATAAAATTACGTAATAGGTGCTGCGCACCTAGTAACAAATTAGTTAAATTATGACCAGAAGGAAAAACCAAAGACAGCATGAACGGAAAGTATAAGCTCGCGCACATTCGTTTCGTGTTTACTGACGACTCATCAGTTCATGTTTTACTTTGTTTATCCTTCTGGACATAATCGAAATAATTTTTAACTAGGTGCGCAACACCTAATACAACAAGTATCTAAAAGGAATACAACTGATTAAAACACAGCTTAATTATCATACTTTATCTACTAAAACACCGAAACGACACTCACTGCATATTTTAAAATTGGTTTACTTAATTAAACCTAAATTAGAAAAGAATTTCTATTGATAATCTTGAGTATTACAGTGATTTAAAAAGAGACTATATTGTCTATAGGATGTAAAATGCACGCACTTTAAAAGTGATCCTTTAATGACTGCCACATAATCAAACTAAGTTTTAAAACTATATTAAACGCAGCTAAAGAATATTAACTTAGTACACAAGTTAGTAAATGAGGCCATTATATGTAATTCTTTTCAGTATAAAATTTTTTTGTATAAGTTGTAAATTGATATATAGCGTTCCGCTTTAAAATTTTACGCGCTGACATGGATGGAATGCATAAAATCTATGTTTGCCGGACAAAACATTCATCATAAAAGCATTATTTTGAAACCGTAACAAGCATCCGAGTATAATACATTATAGACCTGTATCTAACACGAGATAATGAAATAACGAAATTCTCAAAAATGATCTACCATCAGCAACAATTGATTCCGATTAAACAAAATTAAGAGGATTCATTATCGTTATTCATAGGTTAGCATCACCCTCGCAACACAAAGATGTATAAAGTTGAAAGCCAAAGATTTTTTTACAAGCATTCGTTAATAATATTATAATTCAAACATTCGCATACAGTTGCGACAACAAATACGCCGAACATGATTTAAAAGGGCCTAATCCCATTAAAGCAGAAAATTCTGAGCAATTTTTAAATGCGTCACACAACAAACTTTTTCGTTTTGTCTATTATATATAAAAACAGGAAGGAAAAATAATTATACATATAAAAAGCTTTTTATATAAGAAATATGTAATGAGGGTCCAGTGTGTCGTGATAAAGTAACCCATATCATATATTATTGAATCCGGCTAAGAAATGGTTGGTCTCTTATATTTTTTCAGCCATCCACCAGGTGCTTCGGTGGCTTGGCGAGCAGGATGTAAAATTTTTATTTAAAAAGTGATAAAACTAGCACAAATTTTGTTCAATAACAAGGTCTTATTGTGATGAAACGTCGAAGACTGGCCGTAAAATAATGGTCGATTCGTAAAATTTGCACAAGATTAACGCCTTCTGACACTCAACTGAAAATGACTTAAAACAAACCAAGCAAATACACCGCTAAGCAAAGCTGTCCAGGCACTGGCAGCTATAGTGTGTCATAATACAGCAGTGAAACGACAACAAGGTTGCTTTTTTGACACTGTAATGACAAACAAAGCTCAGCCCCTTGCCTACACATGACAGGAATGCTCGAACTAACAGGAGAAAGGGCAAACATAATTCCCGCGTCCATTATAAATAATAATTATTCATAGCAGATGGAGGCTCATTAACCTTGATTGACAGACGACCATAAAGGTAAAACTCTGAAAGTAGACTAACAGGTAGGTGGTGATCGTCAGCTTTGGGTGGTAGGCCATCTAACAGAAAAATTATATATCTCTTCATCGAATGGGCAACCAAGATCCGTTTATAGCCCACACAAAACACAACAAGGAAACTGACATGCTTCAGCCTATACACATACACACATTCATGTAAACATGAATGCATAAATACACACACACACAAACATACATACATAAATGCATACATACAAACATACAAACATACAAACATACAAACAATATCTATTCATACATACATGCATACATATATTACATATATACATATATACATATACATACATACATACATGCATACATACATATATACATACAAACATACATACTTACATACATGCATACATACTCACATACAGACATACATACATACATGCATACATATATACATACATACATACATACATAAATACAAACATACATACATACATACATACATACATACATACATACATACACATATATACATACATACATACATGTATACATATGTATTATATACATGTATACATACATGCATACATACATACATATATATATTACATATATAAGAGCTACATACATACATACATATATACATACATACATACATATATATATATATACATACAAATATACATAACAATACAAATACATACATGCATGCATACATACATACATACATACATACATACATACATACATACATACATACATACATACATACATACATGCAAACAAAAAACAGACCCACGCCTCCAGTACGAGGTGTTCCTAGAGGACATATGTCACTAGGACTGAATTAAAAAGACGTATCTACCGTACCGTTTTTCGATAGAGTGCCGCATATGCTAGCCTGTCCAAGTTTTCGTTGGTCAATAATGATACGATGCGGTAATAACATGACTGATATCGGGAATACTACCATTCCGCCGCGAGATTGCTGGTCCATCATTTCTAGGGTCTCAGCCAACCGGATGGGTTGCCGCGATTACTTGCCAAGCAGGATGTTCAAGAGGTCTTCATATACGGTGCCCTAATCAATACAGTATGTGCTCAATAAAGATTGATGCTGATGACATATCAAATAATTTAAGCTCAAAAATGTTGTTTCTGCTTAATATATCTTGGCATTAAGCTGGCAATGACAGAAACCAAACTTAAACAATACATCGATGAACAGCGATATCCATGCGATGACAAATATAATCATTCGTCTGGGAAATCTCTACTTGAAAGCCAAGAACTTGGTTCAAAATGAAATAGACAAGCGATTCAAGAGATTTTTGTATAATTGCCAAGTGCATTCAGAAGCTAATGACACTCAAGTTTCTAGGTATATGAACACAATGACGACTAGCAGCCGTGCGCCTAGCAGCATAATAAAATGCTTAATATCAAAATTGATCATAGTAACTGTTTTCGAAGCTTTTGGCTTCAGACCGTATCGCATGAATACTTAAATGCACTTCATGGATTTATGTATCTCAATATCTTTAACAGAAAACAGCATCGCCGGATTATTCGAGGTCAGCAAGCCAGCCACCACCACGGCCTCCACTAAGTGAATTATTGCGAATGTATCGAAAAAATAATTGAACAATTTGTGAGAAATAAGCTATTTTTTATTGAAATTATGCATTACACTGTGCACACCTGGTAACAAATTAATTCAAATAGGTCAAGAAGTATAAGCCAAAATTATCATGAACGAAAGATATAATATCATTTACACATTCATTCCGTGCTTACTGGCGAATCATCAGTAGGAACCGGTACTTCGCCCTATACCTACTATATATTTTGTCATGAAATGCGAGACAGTTGGACGATGCAGTCTTTAATACTTCATATAGTCCTTGACAATGAAACTACAAAGCAAACTCACCATATAATATAAACCGAGCCTGTAAAGGGCATCAACATAACGGATTTAAATATTTTTTGCCAAAATTGATAATTAAAGCTACTTCTGAACACCTGTTACTCCAGAAAATCCATACAGTCTAGCTTTGATCGTGTTCAGAAGTAGCAGCAATTCTCAAAATTCATTGTGTTGCTACCATCTACAGCCTCGGCATTTCGATAACCGTTGTGGTGGTACTATTTACAAACTTAGTATACTTTATATATAAAGAGATGCCTTTGAAGTCTCACTGTTGAAGACTTTGTACAAAGTTAAATCTACTAATGCTTGAATAAATATTCATATAGGAGATCGTACTGGCCATTCGTCCATATTTTTGAAAGAATATATAACGGGTATAGGGCGTAGTACCGAAACGTATGTAGTCGTGTGTTTATACATTTCTGGTGTATCCTTCTGGTCCTATTTGAACTCCTCTGTTTCGAGATACGCATTACCTAGTAAATTGCACATATTACTTAGCAACAAACTATATAATTCTTGTTGAAATCCATATCCAATTACCAAATGTTCAAAAAGGCTCCGAATGTGAGAATATAGATGGATGAGTTGTAATAATAGGCACCAAATAATTTTAGGCACGCCATCATTAAGAATAACTTGCCATTTATTGCGCCAAAACTAATCAAAAAGTTTATAACATTGATGATCATAGACAGATATCGGTGACGCATCCAACATACACTGCTATTAAGTAAGAATATCAAGTTTAAGCATCTTGCAAAATAGTTTACAACTGAGTATTGCGCAGAGTTGGTGGAAAGCAAAAAGTTGTGCATAAAAATAGACATCAAACTTGACTACTACTTAAGTATTTAACTGTACTACTAAAGGCCTAATAAGAACGAAAATCGACGAATCACTAGGCATATTATGAATAAAAAATCCTGGAACAATAACGACATGTTATGGTTTGTATATACGTAAAGATATAATTAAACTACTGTAGTTTAAAATGTATTAGAATAGTTTTAACACAATTGTTAAAACGTATGTCACTGCAAGCACGAATTTATGTTTTATAAATCAAAATGCACAAAGTATAAAATGTGTGAACCGAACAGAAATATAAACTGCATACAAGAACGCCACTGACCCCTGAAATTCTCATGAATATATTTTAATGACATTATTTATGACAAACCTAAAAAAGAAGGGAAAATATTAACAGTTTATGTACTTTAAAATAGCTGAAACTGATCGTTATCATAGAAGGGGTCATTGGCATTAGTTAAAATTAGAACTACTGATAATAGATATAAAAAAATAAAGCGTACTATAATAATGTTTCATTTCCTCCAATGATATTCCCGAGTAGCATTTATAGGTACACGACGTGTATGTCTCTTTGATTGTTGGGCTCTGACTGGCCCCACATTTCTGAATGCTTGACACGAGCACTATCCACTGAAAATGTTGGAATTTAAATAATTTTCGATTGATTCACAACGTTTCGAGGCGTCATTTCTCACATGTCACCATGTATTAAATACAAAACAAGATTCTTGAAAACATGGTATCCATGTTTAGGACAAGTGAGAACCCATCAATCAGGGAAAGAGAAACGCTGTTCACCTGGAAATGTAATGAAATCAAAATTGTACCGAATTAAGAGTTCTACCAATTGTCCCGTAATAGTCAAATTTGGCATCCCTGCGCAAAAACAAGAAATTTAACAATTGCTTTTCTTTCACGTACCCGGCCCATCAAATTAGTAGTTGCTCAACTTTAATACAATGATGATCAAACACATCCGCACCCACAACCCCATATGCGTATAGGTGACCACTTACTGAAAGTCTGAAAATTAGGCATACCTAATCGTCTAAAATGCATGATAACTGACTGGTGTCTTTGGCCATCCTGGATTTTACAAGAACAAAGAAAAGTAATAAAAAATAACTAATAATGTTTTCCTCTTAAAACGTGGGCCAAGTATATTCTAGCCACATAGCCGAGCATTTCACGAATCCTGTGAAAGATCGACTACCGTTTATATATTTAGATAACACAATGTGAAAACACAAACCGTACTGAAAATTTAAAAAAAAGTGCTTAAACTACCGTACGCAGTTGCGACTATTCAGATTTTTCAACAAGCCTAAATTACAGTATCCCAACGAATAGAAAATCCGTAAAGGAAGATTATAGATAACTTTGTAATTACAACCGATAAAATCAATATAATGAAACCACCGAAAAAAGAAATTCTAATTTAGATAGTAGAAAATAATGGCGTATGTACGTCGCATACATTTTATTTAATTAAAGTATGCGTAATATATCTAAGTTATGGTACAGGTCAAATGTCTCCATAGAGAAATGCGCACATTCCGAATGCTAGAGCAATTTATGACGCAGTCGTGTGCTGGCCAGGACACTAGGAAGTAATTAAATGCATGTAAAAAGGCAGGCACTGAGTGATTAAAGAACAAAATGTACAAAGGTCGAGAGCCAATGACAATAACAAACACACAATGCGCTTAACAAGGCCAAACTAGACTAAATCAAACCAAGTTAATTAGACATACGAGAGAGACAAACGATAGCTTGATCAGCATGAAAGGCGACTATAATTATTATTTATCTTAAGGCGCCGTACACTTCCTCATTCATTATCATAGATATTGAAACAATCGAGTTGTAAATTTATTCAACAAAACTCCCACAATTGGAGAGCACGAGTATAAAATGGGTAAAAATTAAAAGTAACTCAATAAGGGACCTTAATTCGAGTGCATAAAAGATAGCAGGAAACGTTTTAAAATATGTGTAAAGATTTTTTTCAAATCAAGTAATTCATTTATTTATGACGGTACTAAGTAGTGCTTCACGAGATTTTTAATTGGATACTCTCCAAAATTCTAGCAAGGGTTTGACTCGCAGTCTTTAAGGCAATATTGAAACTCAAAGTATAATGTACAGCCATTTAAGCGTAACTTGAATTATACACTACCGTAAAGGATACAAAATAGAAATAATTTCATATTTCCTTAATAGAAAACATAAAAACGCGACCTAAAAACGATACAAATTAAACATGGCAATGAAACAAAGAATGCGATTGATAACAGCTATCACCACTGTTAAGAGACTGCTATAAATTTTGCTCAACCTTTCGTTAAGTATCATTTTCTGATGTTTCTGCTACTTATCAATGGAGCGCACGCCAGTGAAGCTAGCTGGCTTGCTGACGATGCTTCTGTATTAGCGGAAAAGAAGATTTACTATTAACTGTACACAGGATGCGTAATCCATTATGGTGTAAATTTAAATGTTTTGAAGACGATCACTTGTCAATTTTGATCAGGAACCTAGCATTTCTCTGAACGAGGCACTACTACCATAAATAAAGAAATTCGTCTATCTTAGCTCCCTGATGACACAGAACGGATCGGATTTTACCTAGATACACTAATGTACTATCCTAACGGTCGCTGCCTTTGTAAAATTATGCACATCTCTTCACTTCATTTCTTAAAAAACTAAATCTAAAGTATCTAAATGAAACATATAGGTGATTCTCCATTTTGATTTTTTTGTAAATATATGCAAAATTTTCGAGCCAGCTATTTGTAAACGGTTGTAGTTCTTCCCGTCGCATCCAGGAGGCAAGCACCGAATGCTAGCACTCGTAAGTCCCTAAAATCTTGAATCCTTTACATTTCTACGTGCACCGATTTTTGGCCTTGATTTATGGGTTCTCAATTGTCCAAAACGTTCCGACTCACTCTGTTGAAGTCTAAAATAGCGGCTTTATGGGACAGAAATATAGATGTCATTGTTCAAATTCTTTCCTTGGAGTAAAATTAGTATCTATTTAATCTCCTCCCAGTTGCAATCTTGTTTAGCTTTCTCTAGTGTTATTAACGCGAAGTACTGAAATGGCGTAATATAATTAAAGCAAATAACCTAGAACAAACTAGGCTCATGCTTATATAACGAAGGTTATCGCAAGAATTACGATTGATTTTTTAATATTTGAATGCTGGTCACACTACATACTCTCAGAGACAAATTGATAAACTTTACAGAAGCCTAAAATGCTACACGCAACGGTATCTGCATTGTACATAGCGGATCCTATATTCATCCAATGTACGTTCGATTTTTCACCAACAAGACAGGTTAACTTCAATTTTATAAAATTGCTGCTGGTAGGAGGACGGTTCGAGTTTGCATACATCTATTGCGGACTTATGCAAATTTAGCTTTCCGAAAATGTGTGTAAATCAACAAATGAGTGCATGGTCCGAGTATGTACTTGTCCAACAACGACAGTCCTGGATGCAACCACAATATTTATCACTAGTTATATGTACAACTACTCTTGGTGCTAGAAGACGCCAGATGGCGCAACGACTTACATTACGCCTGAATTCTATGCTACTCATTACAAATGTATCTGCCACCAAGATAGAATTCTGGGTCACAGAATCACCTACCTTTAGCAATCATATCACCCATAACCAAGATTATATTGAACGTCTCCCACAACATAGTAGAGAGCTTAAATATGAGTAGACAGCGTCCTTGCTGTGTGTTGCATTTGTTGTTACAGCGAATATGCAATCATGATTAAGGTTTCTGGTATTAAATTGAATGTACGCCTTTAAACGTGCCACACGAAGTACACTGTTTACAGGAATCCATTCAATTAAAAAATCGTAAAGTGATGAACTAAGGATAAAGCCAATTCAAAATCACCCGCCTTGAGAAACACGCTCGTAGGATACTGGAATCTATGTTCGGATACGTAAAATATATTAATTTATAATTTACCTAACGAATGTATTAAAGCCTCCTATTACCAAATTTGTTTTTTTTGTCCGCACATTAAATGCACCTACGTGAAAGTCTAACTATGGTTTAATCAATGATAGCTTATTTTAATTATTCTACATATTCGGCAGTATCACATTGAAATCAGAGATTTTATCATTATCCACCATATTTATAGAATCTAAGATATCACTATTGTTAAATGAAAAGTGTCAGTTTGATAACCGGAAATCTGAGGAAATATAGCAACAAATGGAGCTCCTTTGAGAAACCTAGTTAGCTATTCTTCAGGTCACCTTTCGTTGCGAATTTAAGCTTCATTACTTGAAATGTCATAAAAATCCAAAAAAATATATTATTTGAAATGTATGGCTTCAAAAATTAAAAATATACTCGAACGAGATTCTAATATACTATAAAACACCATAGCAAAATATTTAGAGCATATTTGTAACTATCTACTCAAAAAAGTACCATAGAGAATGAAATGCAAGTACTGAGTTAAATACAATTGAAAATATTACGAATGACAATGTATTATAAATATTTCAAACTGAAACAGAAAAAACAGGTCACGATGTTTCAAAAAAACAATGCAACACACGCACATATAGATGTATATTTACATGCAGAGCTCTTGTTCGTAATCAACCTTCTGTCAAGCGATTTCTGTGTGTTAACCTTGACTAAGTACTGGCATACTTTTTATAAAACTTCTAGGCAAAATTCATTGGCATAGCTAGCACAGACGTCATTTTTTATATTTGTATGAACATAATTAGATTACTATAAGTAATGTAGTATTTACATAAAACAGAACAAAGCTTTTAGTCGATTTTCTGGTAAATTATTCATTCTGGGCTTAGAAAAATCTTTATAATCGCTTTTCAAAATATTACATAAGAATTTGATCTAGCCAATAAAATTTCAGATATGGAAAAGTGACGTTTAATTTTCAGTAATGATATATTTATTTTTAGCTTTAACTTTGAGTTCACTTAGAAAAAACATTTTGTTAATAAAATATAAAAATAGTCATTTAATTTAAGATAAAAGTTCGAAGTATGAAAAAAGCGCAAACAGAGTACTGCTTATTTATCGACATGTAAAAAAAATGAAGTAAAATTTGTGATCGTGATCACTCCTTAAAAATAATCAGTTTACCGTCGTACTCTGATGATGATTATAGAAGGTCGAAACGCGTCAGTACGTATGACTGACGGTAGTCTAGCTATTGTTCGAAGGCTAGTTAAGTAAAATGGGATTGGTGTTTACTTATTTTTAAAGAATTAGCCTTTACTATTTGATTTCCACTGGTAATTATTTTAAATACATACGCTTTACTTCTAATGCTTACTGCAAAAAAGGAATATATAATCCATATACAGACCGAACGTTGGCACAGAAACAAATGGTAAATACATAGTTGAATATTTAGACATTCAACTATAAATATGTTACATTACGCACTTCTTTATCCAGAAACTATATGTATATATATAATTTAATTAAACAACTTATTCATTAAAATTCGATAAAACAACATATGATGCAAATGATTTCAAAGCCACAGCATTTATGCCTATTAAGTCATTGTTGTTATGGATCTGCTCTGAAATGAATATGATAAATAAAATAAAGGATGGTTTTGATTAATAATTAGTCAATAACTGTGAAGCATCGATATAAAAATAATTCCATTACTTCAGAATTCTTGCTTAAAAGGAGTGGTAGCAACACTTGTTTTAAACGCCTTATCATTGAAAATGACCATTGTAGTTAATAAAAATACCTAATAGTAGATAAAACTGAATCGAAACTATACTCACCCTGATTATGACGACTTCCGGAATAAGCATTAGCCAGTCCAATGCCACTTAATCTAACTGATTTCATAGTTGAGGATGGCGCAGACGCTCTGTCAGTATTTAAATTTAAGTAAGAACCGGCCGGAGAGAGTTGTAAACATCGAGAACTGTTTCCGTTAGTATCAAGACCATTACTCAAAAATCCAGTCGTTATACTATTGTTATTTATATTCATTGTATTCGTTTTGTTATGTAGCGGAGAAATAAGTCCATTATTTGTGTTTTGAATTTGTATATTGTTTATCGACTCATCAAGTCGCATCTTACTCGGTGGACCCATTACACCCGAAATAATCGGAGCAATGGCTGCTGAAGATTCCAACATCATCATTGGATACACAGTATACACTTAGACTTTTCCCTAATATGAACGGTTCTTTAATCTGTTTTGTTGCATAAATTTCAATACATCTATTGAATCTGGAAAATAATAAACGAAGTATGAAATATATCCACCATTTGATATGAATGAAATTGAACAAAACGCAGTTTTCCTCACATAACAAAGGCCAAAGCAGATGCGATGACTAATCCACTGATCGGGTTCGTAAAGATAGTAAAAAATGACATGCAAGTCACAAGCATACGAACGCCAACGTCCTATTCAAAAACCATGAGCTATTTGAAGCACCATTGTCGTCACTAGGGCGGCTTAGACAAATGACCGCAGATATTCAGGCGTGCTTTGGCCAATCAAATTGTACGATTAATACATGTTATATAGTCATCGATTTCTGATTGGCCTAATGCTGTATACATCTGTGTTTCACATGAAAATCTCAAAACATGCTTATAGGGCAGTAGACAATTTTAACTATTGTCTGTATGTATAGATTTATTCACTATCGTATACGTTTAACGTATGTGCATTTTTATATGCGCTTAACTCTCTCATGTGTGCACATGTTCATCAATAGATACAATGGTAAAACCGTTTTTACTATATTCTATTCTATGTATATTCTGAGCTTGTTCGTCAATGTTGAGCTAAATGTTTTATACATACAAATAATTAAATAATTCCAACGAAATGTCATAAATATATACACGTAAGGGTTTTGAATGGTAAGGAATGGGATGTTAAAGACCAAAGAATCGTTCACCTACTAAGAATAATCATTAAATGATTTCGTGGTCAACATGTATTTGTATATTTAATGGTTATTGTCTTTAATTATAATCAATAATTGGTTTTTAGTATAAATAATTCAATTTCAAGTTTATTTTGAATAAATGGATAATATTATTTCGGAAATATTAATCCCGAGTTTCTATTTGACTTTGTGGGTGCGTGATAGGCAGTTATTTAAGTATACTGCAAACAAATATAATTCTAACTCATCACTCAATCAAGTTGAAACCCATCAAATTTACTACGGAATAATGAATGCATTCATCCATAATAACCTTACCCCTGATTAATTACTGGTGTTTTATCCTCATCCTGGGTTAATATACACCGTTGGGTTTTGGTTAATCGTAAGAATGTTAGACCGTTGTTAAATAGTAAATAAATTCAATTAAAATCATGCAGACACTAGGCCGAAACATAATCAGAAACTGCGTGCTGAATATTAAACAAATAATTGCAGCAAATTAATAACGAGGAAATTGATTGAATAATTTATTTGGCGTTTAGGGATGAACGCCGATAATACTCCCTCTCTGCCAATCATTTGGTAATTCATTCAATGGTCATTTATAGAATGAGTAAGACAACGATAAGTATAAATGGGGCAGTTTAAACTAATATTTCCACTTGACATATTGATTGTCAACTTAGTGGGTGATGTACTTGCAATTGCAAAAGATAGCCGTACCAGCACATCGAAATATGTGGAAAAATCATGATGACAGTGGATTTAAATAATTCGGTACGCAATCCGCAAAATCGGGTAAAAAACCCATTTAAAAGTTGAATACATTTGGTTGAACTAATTTTTTACTAAGAAATACCTAATTTATGAAGAACAATCCATTTGTTCATAGGCTGAAACAATAAATCAAGTTTCTGAGCAATGATTTTCTAGTTTGAACTTGTGGTCAAAAGAGATGACATAAAGTATTTTTGAAATGTGTTTGCGGAGTGCCAGCTTCATATTTTCCAATGCCGCGTTTTGCGTACGCGGGTAGTAGTTTTGCACGGACAGTTTCACAAAGATCCGATTAATCACAATTTCCAATTTTGTTTTGTCTTCGATCGGGCTGAGTTTGTATTCGTCCCAATGGAAATGCGGTTCTACCACATCTTTGTTTCCTGGCTTAATTTTGTTTTGTCTTCGATCGTCCCAATGTAAAAGTGATAGAACCGCATTTCCATTGGGACGAATACATGCTCAGCCCGATCGAAGACCTAACAAAATTGGAAATTGTGATCAATCGGATCTTTGTGAAACTGTCCATGTAAAGCTACTACCCGCGTATGCAAAACGCGACATTAAAAACAGATGACATAAAGGTTCACCTGATGAAAATTCTAGCCAAATGAATAGTTAGTATAAACTGAAAATTGTGTGTAGCGTGCGACAGATTAGCTCAGTGGTTGCAGACACAGACTCAGATACAGACGTGCCCAGGTTTGTACCATGCCCACGGAAAAATTCTGGAAAGTACGTGTTGAATTCTCGATAAGGACGAAACCGGTCTACTGGATGAATTGTTTTTTCAATGACAAATGTATGTACATAATGGGGCAAGTGTTTATATGAAGATAGCAACTTTGATTAAAAGTATTGGCCATTTTTACCTTGATAATAACAACTCTGTTACAAATTCAATAGAGTGACGAATTTCATTCCCTTACTGGTGGCTAGATGATGCATAGATTGCAAAGTTGTAAACAAGGCGTAATTATAAAAGTGAGCATGTAGTATACAACTTAATACAAATATAATCGCAAAATAATTCCTGCAATTGATTGCAACTAAGCGTGGTGATGTGAGAAACAACGAGGCAGCTATCAACTCCAGAGCCAACTATGGTAAGTATGAATCAATCACTGAAAATGTGGCTAAGGTTAAAACAGTATGGGTGACAGTGTGACTAGCATTAAGAATTGAGTTTGAGTAATTAAATTAATTAACGAATAAAAAAATAGATAGGTAAAGAGATAAATAAATACATGAATAAATAGATAAAAATAGAAATAAATATATAAATAGGTAGATATATAATAAACAAATAAATTAAAAAATGTGCAAATAGACAATTAAATAAATAAATAGATAAATAAGTCGATAAATAAATAAACCCTAAACACAAATAAATAATTAATAAATAAAGAAGTAATGTGTGTGTGTGTGTGTGTGTGTGAATAATATATATGATTAAAAGATGTCGTATTGCTGTTTGTTTTGGTGAACTCACCAACTGTTACATCAATCAACAAACTAAGTGTAATTTACAGTTCCACACAAACCCACGTGTTTTGTACAGTATTTCCTTGAAGTGGAATGTTTTTGGCGTTACTGCCAAACTAAAGCTCCAACTATCCGATCTCTCATTATAGAACAAAAACTATACCATCCAGGAAAACGATATTGAATTAATGTATTCTGGCAGGATTTTATGGTGAACATTGCGTAAGTATAAACGAAACAGAGCATAAGATAGCCAATACAAATATAAAAATTGACTGGTTTTGCTCTTGACTTTAGCTGACTCTGTCATATCAAAATTTGTACACCTTATTCCGTACACCAATTTGGTGTTGCCCGAGCGAACAATGCTTTACCGTGAATTCGAATTGAAGTCGTACGTAAAACATGACAGAGCCAGTGCATTTGATGCAGCCATACTTGGTTTCCTAACGATGAGAACATGTTGGCCGCACCAAAAGTGTCTCTATGGGAATCAGCGCTGCTTATTCGCTGTTGGTAACCTATATTTGGTATTCTTACAAAACAACGGTGATTAAACATTTATATAGTTAAACGAACATTGGTTGCGCGGGCCGTGATAACAATAACATTTAAACAAAGTTGCGATCTTGATATAAGCACCTGACTCATTAAGTACATACATTTGTCAGTATAAACTAAGAATTGTATAGTGTAGAAAAGGAAATTCATCCAGTATACATACATACTTGCATAATTCATCCAGTAGACCGGTTTTGTTCTTATTGGGAACTCATCACGTACTGACTAGAAATTGCGCGGACAGGGCTCGAACCTGGGTACGTCTGGTTCGGAATCTGGTGCTCTAACCACTGAGACTGTAGGCTTTAGATCCTACTGGACCAAGTTTCATTAGCGTTTAGCAGACATGCACGTGCAGATGATTTTAAGACAACACCTGTAACCTTAACGTATGAAAGAGTATATTTAATAATGGTATATATTAGAAAAATAGACAACAAGAATGAAAATGGACGTCATTGACGGCAACATTGCTAGTAGTAAATTTGACCGATAATTCAATGATGATCTTAAAGGGACCATAAGTAAATATGTTTACTGTACGCATGATATTCCATATATTACGTAAAATATTAATATGCTATCTACAAATTCTGTTGTGGCCATAATTTGTTAAGATTAGAAGCAGATCATCCCGGTCTGTAGTTTTGTGATGTTGCGCAGTGTATTTCTAATTTTGTTGGTTTTTTGGAATATGGTAATAATTTCGTTGATCTGGACTGATGCAGATGCCAAGAAAATTGATCTTTGTTGTGCTTTTTTGACCTATAATGACGAAAAGTTTTGTCGGGTATCAGATTTTTTCCAGTGTCTATGAGTTGCAAGGCTCTGAAGCAAACATGCTCCTGTTCCAGCGCTTGCCACAGCAATTGTGATAAATTCTTGATATGTGCCCAATATAGACGAAATCAGATAATTTGTTAAACTGAGTTTGATATTTTAGGAAAATTTATCTTACGTTGACAATATAAATATATAACAAACTCCTGCTACGAAAATTTAATTCAATATACATGAATATTTACATATTATCAGTTTTAACTAAAATCTGTTAAAGATAGCGGATGAAATTCTTATACTTGACCAGTTTTGTCCTGACTGAATACTAATTAATATTAGGTATAATTTCGGCGGCTTAGGCTTTAGTTATACGCGCATATTTGTTTTCAAATGCGCGGTCTGTTCCCTCACGCCACCAACCCGCACACTACGAACAACGTCCGAAAGAAGGAATTGAGGGTATAGCAAATATTATGCATGGTATCCGTATGATCATGAGATATATATATATATATATATATATATATATATATATTAAGATATACATACAGCACATACATATACATATCTTGAAACAGAGCTAATAAAATTCATTTAATTCCTCTGTGCAAAACAAATATATATATATATATATATATATATATATACATATTACATATTACAAGACAAAACAACGAATTCATGGGAACAATACTCTTATTAACAAATCCTTATTCTCACCAGCATCCAGAGCCATTAACACCGTTTGTTGCGAAGAACTAATATATATGCAAGTATGTATTAGGTTTGCGAACCTAGTAACAAATTAGTTCAGTTGTGACCAGAAGGATAAACCAAAGGCAGCATGAACGGAAAGTATAATCTCATGCTGCCTTTGGTTTATCCTTTTGGTCACAACTGAACTAATTATCTACAGCCATTGTTCTAGATTCGTTAGTATATTCGTTCATCCAATCCCACTGTACATTTGTCGTAACCAATCTCCTCTTCGTTATGCTAGCCTTTTATTTACATATATATATATATATATATAGAGTATATATATATATACATATACATACAGCATATCACAAAATTGTACTATAATACTTTCCATGATAGTATGGTGTCTGTCTTATAATGACAGATCGAGAATGGCTTAGCTGGCGTTACTAGATCGGTGCTGACAATTATGAGGATCCACAAGAAGAGAAGAATGACAAAAAACCTCGTTGGTGTAAAACTATAAACTGCATTCATGGCGCGACTTCGGTCTGTCATGGAATGTGTTGCATGGATGAAGCAAATATTCCCATGATAAAATTCCGGACGTGGAAATTCTGGCTAATATTTATGAGTGCGCAATAAGAACCAAACTGGTCAAGTAA
Organism: Eudiplozoon nipponicum; assembly: GCA_029291075.1. Lineage (NCBI taxonomy): Eukaryota > Metazoa > Platyhelminthes > Monogenea > Mazocraeidea > Diplozoidae > Eudiplozoon > Eudiplozoon nipponicum. The sequence goes on from JAQBSW010002615.1 coordinate 96,888, forward strand.
ATGATTTTCATTTGGTATATTCCGCAATGTTTAGCTGATATCGAAAACATATAGATAACATAATTATGTCATTCCCCTTTCCCTCGTGGAATAGTATCAGTTTGGTATTGACAGATCAGAAATGGATGTTTGGACCATTTAAATACTGTTTGTTGCGGAGAACTAAAATATATATATGTAAGTATGTATTAGGTGTTGCGAAGCTAGTAACAAAGTAGTTCAGTTGTGACCAGAAGGATAAACCAAAGGCAGCTTGAACGGAAAGTATAATCTCATGCACATTCGTTTCGTGCTTACTGGCGACTCATCAGAAGGAACCGGTATTACGCCCAGGCTAATGTATATTTTGTTTAAGAATGTTGGATTATAGTACGGTACATATAGTCTACGACAATGCGACTTCAACGCTAACTCACACTATATAATATATATACCGAGTCTGTAAACGGTACTAACACTATAACTACTGTGTTAGTGACCGATACCAACATTATTGTACCGAAAAGGTATATGGTACTAACACTATGGTTTACGAGTCGGAACATGATACCAACATGATGGATATCAATTTATGCTATAGTGTACCGAAAAGAAAAGCACGAAACGAAAGTTTATGAGATTATAATTTCCGTTCATACTGCCTTTGGTTTATCCTTCTGGTCACAACTGAACTTATTTGTTACTAGGTTTGCAACACCGAATACATACTTGCATATATATTAGTTCTCCGCAACAAATAGTATTTAACTGTTATATATTAAATTGAATGATATCATGCCACCGCGAAATGATAATCGATATCGATCAAGGCCAGTGTATATCGATTTACTGGAGTAAAATGTGTTCAGAAATTTTTTGATATTCTCAATTACGGTGAACTTTATTTTACATTGATATCCACCATATTGGTATGAAGTTCCGACTCGGAAAAACTATAGTAAAGTTAGTACTCCATGTACCTTTTTCGTATGTCAACACCTTGGTATCTAGGTCATCAGCACAATAGCCATAGTGTTAGTATTCTTACAGACTCAGCATATATAATATATAGTGAGTTAGCTACGGTCGCATTGTCGCAGACTATATGTCGATAGTTTACCTATTGAGGTTTACAAATTCGTCTAGAGACTAAATCGTCCTATTAACTCGCATTCTTAGAAACAAAAACATATAGTGGATTAAAGGGCGCTATTGGTTCCTTCGATGAGTCGTTAGCAAGCAATTCTTGAAACGAATGCATGAGATTCTACTCTTCCGTCCATGCTGCCTTTTGGCCTATCCTTCTATCAAATCGAACTAATTTGTTACTATGTTCGCAACACCAATTGATCCATCCGGATAAAAGAATGACTAAAACATCGCTTGTTATCAAACTGTAAATTGCGGCTTCGGTATATTAAGAGATGAGTTGTGTAAATCTGAACCGAATATTCCACGATTAAAATCAAGATCACGAAAAATCCGTTTACTATGGATGAGTGTACACTAAGCATAATACCGATCTAGCAGATAAGCTGAATTGGCCTTATTATGCCATTATTAATTTATACCGACAACATATATACTCCAATCGCACCATTAAACTTGCATATATTATATCTTTATATTTTTTAAATTACAACTCGTTTTCTTGCACAATCTCACTTGACTGTAATTTCGGAAGAAATTTTTTCTATTCATTAAATAGCTTGAATTATTCTTCGTCCAATATCGCATTTCTGAAATTTATCTAACCAAACATTAGTGTATTCTACGAGTTGCATATCATCAGTTTAATGACTGGTGACATCAGGAGGTTTCACCATAAGACTAAAAAAGACATTATTATTATGAAAGGAACGAAAAATGCTTTAATGAAGTGCTGATATTTTATCATGACCACTGCAATTAACATTTTTATTAAATTGTGAATTATGTTCGAATACGTCATAATAAGTCTATGTTAGAGAAGATCTCTAGTCTACTAGCGTAGCAAATGGGCAGTATACTGAATGAATTTGCAACACTTCCGTCATTTACGACAATCTACCGGTGTAGTCTTGAATATAGACTATCACTCATTAGTGTATTTCAGATCTACTGGTAGTGTATTTGGACGTTTTAAGCTGTTTATCATGTCAAAATAGCTGATGCTACAAAAGTTATTAATTTGAGCTTTGGCCATTTCCACGATGCAAATGTCAAATTTTCCAAAAATGAGTGGTGTTCAATATAGGACCTACTCGTAATGTTCATTACTGTTCACAGACGTTTTAACCATGTATTCATTGGGTCTAGTGGACTTAGTAACCAGTGAGATAATGGAATACCAGGAGAATATGCCAAAGTCTATTATCAGAAGTTGTAATCCAATGTATGTTTACGTTTCAAGTTTGCTAGTTTCTCATCACTAGGAGTCAATACTTAATCCCGAACATATTAAATATTTTGTCACTAAATGTGAAAAAAATAGATGGTAAAATCTTTTATACGTATTCTTACTGAACTGCATTATAGTCAACTTCATATAAACTCTCTTTCTGTTTGTCGCAATAGCAAACAAACGATATAAAATTTGCGCTAAATCTGTAAAACAGTACAAACAACACGATTTTGAAGCAGGAATAAATTATATCGAAATTGAGAAGAACAAC
>JAQBSW010002616.1:0-99499 GCA_029291075.1 Eudiplozoon nipponicum
AAGATGAAGCCGTCAGTACAATGATTGAAGCAGCCTTCGAGCAGCAGAATTAAATATAAAATAAAAAATATTTGCATTGGAAAAATAAATTGAAGCCTTTTATACAAGCAAACTCTAATAAATAATTGATTAAAAATATAGCATCTGTGTTGAGTTGAATAAAATGGCTTCTGACAGATTAGAAAATTTATTATGTCTGCAAAAATGAACGGCACACATATGGTAAATTATGAGGGAATCCACATTAAAGACCTAACCAATAAAGACGAAATCAGCAGACTTTAACGTCATGTATGTTGGCAAAACCGTGCGTCCAATTGAGGTAAAAACAGAAGACGCGTTTCCATAGTTCAAATTTTGCACATCATACAGTAGAAACATAGCATACAATTAACTGGGACAATTGTAGACGCGTAGCAATAGTTGGTCGTAACAGATCAACAAGATTGTCAAGAGAGTTCATAGAAATTAAATCGAAAGCTGACAATGAATGGAACAGCCTTAGAAAAATCACTGGGCTCCATTGAAATACAGCACTAAACAATGAAAGGAAGCGTAGGCTGCACGAACCAGAATCGACAACTCCTTCAAGTAAATGATTAAAAACTTTGGATTAACATTAGTTTAAATATGGAGGGAGATGATTAATTAAATATCTCATAATTAATTTTATGATTATCTTTTAATTTCACTCTTTATTACACGTTATCTTACTGTATCTATTAAATTAAGATCCTTATGTAGTGTAACACATTTTCATAAAATATTACGCCTATACAACACAATTTATTTACACTAATACTGTAATCTATTTTAGTGGGTAATATTCGAATTTCTTTTATGACCTGTTACTTATTTTATGTTAATATGTTATCTAAACTTTATTTTATTAGTTTGCTTGAAAAAATTGTGACCAGTTTTTTCACTTTTTCTTGCCCATTCCTTATCTGGAAAAATAGATCTGACGTGTGCAGAGTGGAATTGACAATAATTATTTTAGTTTCACTTGGATGAATGTACACGTGCAGTTAATTATATGTAACCGATTACTTTCAGTCCTAAACAAAAGCACACACAGGCATGATGTACGTTATCTAGTGAATCATCAGGTTTAGATACTGTTTGTGACGGAGAACTAATGAATATATGCAATGGGGAATCAAGTGTTGCGCACCTAATAGCAAATAAGTTCAAATATGACCAGAACGAAAAACCAAAGCCGGCATGAATGGATTGTATAATCTCGTGCACATTCGTTTCGGGCTTACTGGTGACTTATCAGTAAGAGCCGGTATTACGCCCTTTAACCACTATATATTTGGGTGAGGAATGTGTGATAATTGGACGGTACCATCTCCTATACACATGAGTAAATCATCAGGTTTCATTAGATCACTGTAATTTCACTTCGATGAGTGTCCAGGTGAATACAAATACAAACATATATGACTGATGCTTATCTAACGAAATGGCGGTTATGCTTCAGAGATCTACCTGTAAGCATAGATGAAACAGTTGAAAATAAATTTACCACATGACTTAATAATTGTCAAATTATTGGTCGGATGTGCTTGGCGTTGAGCGCTGGTGTAGACACCTTGTTTCGCACAACAGTGGCAAGGTAATTATTTCAATCCCTGTCGCTCAATGTGTATTGTTTAAAACAGACTGAATTGTATTGCAGAAGCCTAATATACGGCTGTTTCACTTCCACATTACTATTAAATTTATGGTAATGTTTCCATGTTGATTAAAGAAGAGAAAAACGAAAATAGTGGGAGAAACAATGGTTTTGAATAGGGAGGATCTAGCTCTCTGGAACGACAGATCTCAGCTACATGGAAACATTGCCACATTTACTCCTCATAAATATGAACTAGGCCAAGTAAACTAATAGACATTACGACATCGATAGAAAAGCTTCCTCGTAGTTATTACCTCTTTTATTTATTACATAACTACACTTGGTAGTTAATGCTGTTAGAAAAGGACAAAAAAATTCGGAAGACAATTCTAGACATTTTGAGATGGGCTTGGAATCGAAAAATTTGACGAGCTTAATCCGATCCTTGCATACGACGTATTTTTGTACTACAAAACTTAATTGTGTATGACTAGTTGTATTTCGACATCACGATTTTTCGCAGTTGTATTTTTCTCCTACCTTGGGACAACTGATAAGTTGACGACTTCCTAAGCTATTGTTGTTATCCTACAAGAACAAAGTTGACGTGTTACAGGTTATTGCATTTTATATTCAACACAGCTCGCATTTAAGAGAACGTTTCCGTAACAGCTGAACACATTTTATCGAAGCCCTACACAAAATCAGGTGGATTTCCCAGGTCGCTTCAAAGGAAAACCAAAATCCTTAGTCAAAATTAGCTGCTCCGTGTTGTATCTAACATAGGCTCATTTCCAGTCGTTCTTCATTCTTTTAAAAATCCTTAATCCTCAGAAGTTCTAGCTTGATTTTAACATAAAATTAAAGAAGTAAATAATTTCTATCAATAGTTGTGCAATCAGTGACTTTTTAATTCCATAAATCTTCAATTTAATACCACTCCTTAGGTTAAATCTTGTCTGTTTTATGATAAAGATAGTGTGGCGTTAAATTCAATGCTCATTAGCTTGCTATTTAAAACTTGTGATAATGAGTAAACTAATATAACTGCTAAAGGCTCTCGTGATATGTTGAAGAAATACAACAACTAGAATTCAGCCTGTGTTAGTTAAAACGCCGACCAGGTAATAACTAAATTACTACTTGAATACACATTCGTGTAGAAGACGGTACCTTCCAGTTGTCCCATAATATTGATTAAATGTATATTGAGAATAGAGCGTTGTTCAGGCGCCTACTAATGAATCTCCAATGTTCACGGAACGTATGTGTACTGGAGATCATGTTCACTTCGTGATGAATTTGGTTTACCCTTCTGGTCCTATTGAACTAAAGTATTTACTAAATAGGCATAATCTAATACACAATTTCATATATATTATCTCTCCACAACAAACAATATATAACAATTATAAATTTAAATGGATGATGTCATGATTACCGCGAAGTTTGAAAATTGTCATCTATCAGGGCCCGAGGTTATGGATTTTCTGACGTAACAGGTGTTCAGAAGTAGTTGTAATTCTCAATTTTGGTGAACTATAGCATACATATCTGCAAATCCATTCTCATGGTACCATGGAAAAACTCGACACACACAGTGCTGCTACCCTTCACCCGATCGCTATGTATTATATAAGGTAAGTTTGCTTTGAAGTCGCATTTCTCAACACTTCCTATGAAGTTAATTCCATTACTGATAGAATACACTATCGTAATGTTCATTTAACCGTACAATTTTCCATCATTTCTTGATCAAATAGATAATGGATATGATAATCATTCATTCATCGACTAAAAGTACTGTCAAATGCGCCGTTACTTTCTAGAAAGTTGGTTGTTATGGGGTGGTTTTAATCATGTCGCCTTTCAAGCGATACCTTGGAGTAGAAATATAAATGTAACCTCGCTGCGCTTCGAGTCCATCTAACTGTGGTGGTGGATCGAGACAAGCATTTTGCATGGTTGATACGAGCATATGTTTTGTATTGAGATATGATGCAGATGATCAAGAAAATCATTTTTTGAAAAAGTCTGCCCCATGGTGAAGACGACACAACGCATCTTGTGTTTGCAGTCATATCAATTTGTTTTTAGGCATAAATGCTTATATATATATATATATATATATATATATATATATATATATATATATATATTAATTCATTTGAGTGTATGTATGCATATATCTTCGTGTTTGATTGGATTCACGTGCGTGGGTATTTTGTATGAATGCCTTCAGGTGTGGTAGTTTATGTTTGTAATTAGGCTAGGCTGATTTATTGTTTATGCAGCTCGTTCAATATTTCGTTGATATCTTTCTTTCTCGGTTCCTGCGTATCAGCTATTCAGCCCTGCTTAACTTAGCACATTTCACAGGTCCTATGTATTTATTTTAATTTTTTTGGTAGTACGTCACGGTCATGAATTTGCTATTTATTTTGCCTGTAACTTACTTCCTGCCACCATTCCACATTTCAATTTACCGCGTCAATTTTCGCAAAAATAAAAACATTAATATTTCAACTTGTTTTAAATGTTGTTCTTGTCATTTAACAAAATGCAAACTGTCCTTGTAAAGTCATTGTTTTGAAGTGTTCAAGTACGGGCCAATGTCACGTCTACTTTCATGTCTGCAAACGTGTACTAGTTAAACTGATCTGTGAATTTACTACAAACTGCCTCGGTTTTGGTGTAAGACGGTAAACTGTACAAACAATAAATTAAAGTGTGGAAATTTGATTAATGTAGAAATTGTTCCGCCTGCCGCATTAGGTCAAAATGGTATCCAAAATTAGACAAACAATTAAGGGCGTGTTAGTTTCGTACGCATAGACGCACTAACGTGCAATTTCCGATTGGTGATCTAATGATAGTTTAATGACATCTATTGGAACAATGACTATTTACAATGGCAAGCACATGATTCTCATTAATGTAGAATTGTCAGCTGTGAAAATATCAACTTCTTGTATAATATGTAAATAATTATATTTAATGAATTTAGTATAGTTATTAGGAACTCTGCTTGCACCGGTGGTAGTCACTAGTTTATATTTATTACATTTGTTTACTTGAATTACACGTCAGACACACTTTTAGCTAGGTGAACAGCATAGTAATACCAACGTCAATTTCACGTAATGACAAACTGAAATCCTCCATGGTCATAATTATTGCACGACGGCAAACTGAGGATAAATAAGAACCTTTTGGAAATCGGAAATGTGGCTCTCTTTTCTAGTTGGCTCGCATAAGCTCTATAGTTACCATTGGCAATCTGAATAACGAGGATGAAACGGCGATGTGTAATGTAGGCAACGTAAGAAAAGCGGCACGACTCAAAAGTAATCTCGTAAACATTTTACTTTACTCCATTATCGGCTGTACAATTTCAACACAGAGTCGAATATAAAGTTTTTCTACTTTCGTAACACATTAACTTCATTAAATTAAGCAATCATTGGTGTTAACAGTTTATTTAAAAAATGGTTGTGGAATAAAGTTCTTTTTGTTGAAACAATCGGTCAATTAGCACAATTATGTATTAGGTGTTGTGCACCTAGTAAAAAATAGTTCAATTATGAACAGAAGAAAAGAACAAAGACAGCTCAAACAAAAAGTGTATTCTTGTGCACACTCGTTTTGTGCTTACTGGTGAATCATCATTAGGAGTCGGTATTACGCCTTTTAACCACTATATATTTTGGTGAGGAATTGGGGAAAACAGGACGCTACAATGTCCTATACGAAGGTCTAAACCTTCAGTTTCTAATTGGAACCATTATCCTTAATCGTATTTACTGACGTTTTTCAAATTTCCATGGTCAATATCAGAGAACGACTCAAAGTGCCTAATCATGTATTTGATATTGAAAGTCTGAAATGACTCATCTGCGTCGAAATTACAATTTTGTCGCGAGCATAGATATTGCATCTTTTACCAATTAAGCAAGAATTGAGTGTGCGAGTTTTGGTAATAATATTTTTTAATCAAGTATGTCGACGAGTAAACTTAATTCTCGTGTTTATTTACCCAGTAGGAAATCCTAGCAACACATTCGTTAGTCACACATATCCTGATGTGCCTCGAACTTATGTGGTCATCATGAGAGCATAAAAGCGAACTGATTAACGGTTATTCAAGGTATTGAACATTTGATTTGCAACTTTTGAATACACTAGTCTCAAATACGTTGTATTTGATTAAAAGTTTACGTGATCAGTCCAAAATTGGATTTATGTCAATTTAAAGTCAGCAAAATTTATTTAAATAAACTATAGAAATCACCAACTTAATCGATATTTGCTTAGTTTTATATTGTTTAACAATGTCGCAAATGCAGCAAAATTGTTATTTTCTTGATTGCATAGTAATACATCATCGGAAAATCAGAGTAAGCACGTTGCAAGTATAACGAGTTGAGATGGGTGACGCATGGCTTGTTTTTAATGTAGTATCTATGATTTGATGCATAGTCCTCATTGGCAAGTTCGTTGCCGTTCGCCAAAAGCGCTTTTAGAAGGTCGAAGCACGTCGATTCGTGTAAATAAAGGAAGGTTTGTCCTATTTTTCGAATAGTTAATAAATAAGGTTTATCTAAATTGAAATTCGTTAAACTAGGTTTATATTAAAGAATTATTATAATCAAGGATGCGGTCGTGATATAGGCAAAAGACCCATTAATTACTTACATAAGTCAGTATAAACTAAGAATTGTATAGTGTAGAAAAGGCAATTCATCAAGTAGACCGATTTCGTCCTTATTGGGGACTTATCACGTACTGGCCAAAAATTGCCGCGGACAGGGCTCGAACCTGGGCACGTCTGCTTCGGAATCTGGTGATTTAACCTTGTTCCACACTACACTGCACACAATTTTCAGTTATATACTAACTAATGTAACTTGGTTAGTATTTTGTTCTTTTAGGTGGAGCTCATATGGTATCCATTTAGACCCAAAGTTCCAACTAACCATCCCCAATCTGTCATTATTGAACAGACACCACACTACATGGGGAAGTGGTATTGAAATGACATTTATATAATTAAACGAAAATTGGTTGCGCGGGCGGTGATAACAATTTTTATAATTATGGTTGCGATCTTGATATAAGCACCTTACTCATTAACTACTTTCATATGTCAGTATAAACTAAGAATTGTATAGTGTAGAAAAGGCAATTCATCCAGTAGACTGGTTTTGTCCTCATTGGGAACTCATCACGTACTGTCCAGAATTTTCCGCAGACAGGACTCGAACCTGGGCACGTCTGCTTCGGAATCTGTTGCTCTAACCACTGAGCCCCCTGCCGCACATTACACTACACACATGATTTTAAGAATGCTTTAAATAAACAGTAGTACATGCATTGTGCATAGTGGAACTTATCTTCGCCTGGTGTGAATTCGAATTTCCACGATCAAAACCAGTTATATTTGATTTCAAAATATCTTAACAGGTTTGTCGGACAGACGGTTGATCGAGTTTGCTTATATTTATTTGACGTTTATTTTTATTTATTTTCCCGGAAATCTTGTGTACAAATCTAGAACGGATAAAGCATTGATCCGAGACGCCATATGTGCTCAAAAACGAAAGACAATCCTGTATGCAACCACGTCACTATAACAAATTACTACATGCTCTTTTTCGAAGACGCCACGTGTTTGTGCTAATTAACTATAATCTCTGTTGCGCGCATTAAGTTTAAAGTGCATCTTTCACCTGAATCAAATTCTGCGTTGCTTAAGCACCCATCTTGAGCATTTATGTCATCCATGGTCAAAATTATATCTGGACATATTGCTATACTTATTAAAATGCTCAGATCGGCGTAAAAAGCAAAACTGCTTTCATCTATGCTGCAATCGGTGGGAGCATATGCAGATACAGCTAGAAGAATTGATTTTAATAGATGTATTTAAGCTTGCCGCATAACATCAGCTACTTACAAGGGTCTGTTAGGTTGAACAAGATTCAACTCGTGAGCTGAGGAAAATCCGAATGTCCCATTGTCCGGCGTGGGAAAATTCCGTGGAACCAGAGACTCGAAGCCAATATTGTATGGATAAGAATGGTGCACTCAGTTCTGTAATGCCCGTAGGATTCTGAATTCCGGTCTTAGATATGCAACATATATCGATTTCCAATTTATAGAAAGATCGTGTTCGAGCTTCTTCTTGTCCAGATTTTACAACGTTCGTACATTGAATGCGCTGAATTTAAAACCTAACCTAGGTTTAAATACTGTTTGTTGCGAAGAACTAATATATATGCAAGTATGTATTAGGTTTTGCGAACCTACTAACAAATTAGTTCAGTTGTGACCAGAAGGATAAACCAAAGGCAGCATGAACGGAAAGTATAATCTCATGCACATTCGTTTCGTGCTTACTGGCGACTCATCATTAGGAGCCGGTATTACGCCCTTTAACCACTATATATTTGGTAGAAGAATGTGGAATAAGAGGACGGTACCGTTAGTAGGTTCGCAAAACCTAATACATACTAACCTAGGTTTATTGAATACTAATTTACTTTGACTATCTGACATTCAGCTCAGTGATATGATCTACATCCACAATATACAACGTATCTAAAAGAGTGTTTTTTTTCATTGAGAATAGAAAAGAAAAGAATAAGGAGCAAATCGGAGATGAAGGTGTCTGTAGTAGACTGATTTCGCTTATCCATCCAGCACGAATCAGTAGAGAAGACAACCCATTTTATCCTGCGCGACGGCCAATGCAGTATAGATACATGATAGTTCGTATTTTGCATAATTCTATGTGGTCTGTATAAAGAACATTATGTCGCCCATCCCTAATGATGATAGTATGAATTCAGTTTTCCTTCTCTTGGATAGTCTGCCAACCACAGCTGATAAGCACTATCTACCTTGTCAGTGGCCATAGTTTCCTTAAGCAGCCGAAACCTGCCCTTCGTGCCTGGCACTCTTGCTTGCATACCGTCAATACACATTTAACACTAATTGCCACTGTGTATTTTAACTAAACACGGCTTCATATGGAATGGGATAGCAGTATCCCATTAGACCCGGCAAAGGTCACGCTAGCATTATCAGGCTGAATAGCTAGTGTCCGCCAGACGACAAACTGAATCAGACCTGCATCCTTTCTCTAATAATTTTACACACAACGTACTCGCCTTTAAATATTGACTGTTAAATAAATATGCAATTATATATTGTTTGTTGCGGAGAAATTATATGGAAATGTGTAATAAGCATTGCGTAACAAGTAAAAAAAAGTCTAAATAGGACTGGAATGAAAAACCAAAGTCAGCATAAACGAAATGTACAACCTGATTTCCATTTGTGTTTTGCTCTTAATGCCGACTCATCAGTAGGATTCAGTACTACGCTCTACACTCACAGTATCTTTGGGGCAGCTGGAAGTTATATTTCCCTATACGAATGTGTATTCAAGAAGATATGGCGTTAATTTCATATATTGTCTTCGATAATTAGATTTTAAAGCCTAATTTCTATTTACAATATATACCGAGCATGTAAAATGTACCAGCACAGTGGTTTTCCAAACTCCGATGTTGTACATGGTACTAAAACAATAGGTTTAAAGATAGGCTAGAATTTCAACAACTTCCAAACACCTGTTACTACTACTGATGAGTCGCCAGTAAGCACGAAACGCATGTGTACGCGAGATTATAAATTTCGTTCCCGCTGACATTATTCTTTTCTTCTGGTTCTATTTGAACTAATTTTTTACTAGGTGTACAATACCTTATATACTATTAAATAATATTTATGCGTTCACGAACATAGCATTTTCGTAGCTTTTATTACATGCATTTTAGGTACACAACTAAGCAATTATTGATTGTGCGAGTGGCGCTAAAAGTTCTATAAATAAAATTTGCGTACTTTACGTAAACATCAATGACATTTTATTCATCCAGCCTCGAAACATGGCAAAACTGATGACATTCGCTCGTATTGATACGTTTTATATGTGCGTAGGCTTGCGTGTGTGTATGCATGTAAGCATTTGTACAAATACTGAATTGTACTTGATTAAATCGAGGATGAGAGTGTGACATCAACACCAGGAATTGGTACCGTTTGTGCTAGATTTGCATTGAGCATGATCTAAATAATATCTGTTTATTTTAATTTTTGGTGGTACAAAATCACAGCTTTGAATTGCCTCTGTCTTTTACCTGTAAGGTAAATTTTGCCGCCATTCCACATTTTAATTCTCCACCTTACTTTTCGTAAGTATTAAAGAAGCTGTATTTCAACTTGTTATAGCTGCTGTTCTAGAACTTTTTAACGCGAACTGTTCTTGTTAACTCATTGCGTTGAAAATTGTCCAAGTACGAGCAAATGCTGTGCCTACTTTCATTTATGCAAACATACATTTCGACATTTACTATAATCAAGGTTGCGAAATTGATGTAAACACCCGACCCATTAGGTAAAAAAATTTGCCAGTATAATCTAAGAATTGTATAGTGTAGAAAATGCTATTCATCCAGTAGACCGGTGTCGTCCTTATTGGGAACTCGTCACGTACTGGCCAGAATTTGCCGCGTTTCATCAAACTATGGCAGTTTAAAGTGATCTGTGAATTTACTTACGCCTTGCCTCGAGTTTTGATGTAAAACTATAAACTGTAAATACAATAAAATTACAATGCGACAGGTTGGTTAATGTAGAAATCTTTGCGCTTGCCTCATTATGTCAAAATCGTATCAGAAATTTGACAAACAATTAAAGGTGTGTTAGCATGGCACGCATTCACGCACTGACGTGTAATTTATGAATGGTGATCTAATGATAGTTTACTGACATCTATTGGACCAATGACTATTTACAATGACAAGCAGCTGTGAAATTGTCATCTCCTTGTATAATATATAAATAATTAGATCTAATGAATTTGGTACAGTTATTATGAACTCTGCTTGCGCCGGTGATGGTCACTAGTTTATATTTGTAAAATTTGTTTACTTGAATTACACATAAAACACACTTTTAGCCAGGTGAACAGCATAGTAATACCACCGTCAATTTCACGTACTGACAAACTTTAATCATCCATGGTCACAATTATTACACGACGGCCAACTGAGGATAAATAAGAACCTTTTGGAAATCGGAAATGTGGCTGTCATCTCTAGTTGGCTCACATAAACTCTACTGTTACCACTGGCAATCGGAATAACGAGGATGAAACGGCGATGTGTAATGTATGGAACGTAATAAATGCGGCACGTGTCAAATTGTCGTTTTGCACTATCAGTTTCGCAAAGATCCGATTGATCCCCATTTCCAAGTACGCATCGAGTTTGTCTTCTTATGTGTACTTGGAAATGTAGATCCATCGGATTTTGCAAAACCGATGGAGAAAAGCGACAACCCACACACTGAAATGGCGGAGATTCAACATTTGAAGCTTACTCTGCGAAACCATTAAAAACATCTCTTATTCTAGCTTTGATTTATTTGCTATCGTTTAAGAATGTTGCAAAGGCAGAAAAATTATTGTTGTCTTGATTGCATAGAAATTAATCAGCGGAAATTCCAAGTAAGTACGATGCCAATTGGACGAGTAGAGGTGTGAGACACATGGCTTATTTTAATTATAATACCTATGATTTTATACAGTCCTGATTCGTTAATTTGTCATCGTGCTTGAAGAGTGCTTTTAGAAGGTTGAAACACGTCGGTTCGTGTAACTGTATGAAGTTCTTTCATGACTTGTGAATGGTTAATAAATAAGATTTGTATAAAATAAAGGTCCTAAAATTTGATTGATATTTATAATTTTGAACTCTACCCAAACAAACGAAGTTTGCTTAAATAAAAAAATTGTGCGAATATAGGAGAAAATGCAAAAGGTTCTTCAATTTTGATTTAAGTAAATGATGATTACAAAAAATTCTGTGTTCGTCGGATTTTAACATAGTGCTAAGTTGATATTCTTTTTTGACTGGGTATTGTTCATTGAAGTCTTAGAAGCACCCGTAATTGTTACCTATTTTACAAACCGAGTTATCTCAATTCTGTCGTTACTTAGTGCCTATAAAAAATATTCACTTGCCAGTATATGTTCTATATAATCCTTTCTTTGAATTGTAATAAATACGTTATTTACTCTAAATAAGTTTTAATTCTGGAACTTGCTCAGTCTATTTTCAATTTTACTATTACTATTACTACTACTACTACTACTACTTCTACTACTACTACTACTACTACTACTACTACTACTACTACTACTACTACTACTACTACTACTACTACTACTACTACTACTACTACTTCTTCTTCTACTACTACTACTACTACTACTGCCACTACTAATACTACCGCTTCTCTTCTTCTTCTTCTACTACTACTACTACTACTACTACTACTACTACTACTACTAATAATAATAATAATAATAATAATAATAATATAATAATAATAATAACACACAACAACAATAATAATAATAATAATAATAATAATAATAATACAACAATAATAATAATAATAATAAAGATGAAGGAGAATAATATGTACAAGAAAAGGATGATGATGAAGAAGAAGACAAGAAGAAGTAGAAGAAGCAGAAGAAAAATACGAAGAAGAAGTGGAAGTAGAAGAACATGAATAAGAAAATTAGTAAAAATAACATTTATTACGCATTTATATAATTAAACGAACATTGGTTGCGCGGGTGGTGATAACAATTATTATAATCAAGGTTGCGGTCTTGATATAAACACCTGACCCATTAATTACTTACATATGTCAGTATAAACTAATAATTGTATAGTGTAGAAAAGGCAATTCATCCAGTAGACCGGTTTCGTCCTTATTGGGAACTCATCAAGTACTGGCCAGAATTTGCCGCGGACAGGATACGAACCTGGGCACGTCTGCTTCGGAATCTGGTGCTCTAACCACTGAGCTATCCTGCCGCACACTACACTACACACAATTTTCAGTTATATACTAACTAATGTAACTTGGTTAGTCAATTTTTATTACGCATAATATACAAAACAGTCTATAATTGAAATTCCATTCATTTGTGAGTTTAAGAGAACTTTTTTGCGCTTATAATGATTGCATATGTGGCGATCAATAATACAACAAATGGTGGGAAAATAAAATGTAACGCAGTGTGTAAAATTCAATATACAATATAACCATACTTATCAAATTAAGAAGGATAAAGGTTTAACGTCATGTCCAAAATCAAATGTATAATATACAGAAATAAGTCACAGGAAGTTTTATACAGTTTCTTTCATTACACCAACTGTCGGTCTAAATTTGCCAGATGGATGCACATCAAAGATTATGCTTGTAAAATAGCACGGTATAATAACTTGCAAGGCACTCTATATTGTAAAGGACTTCGGATAGTAGTAACACGCCAAACATTTGAAAGGCGCAAAATTGAAATCATGGGAGAGAAATTAACCACATATTCAATTTATATTCTTATCTAGGTATAACGAATAACTGTGACTTTGAATTGAATCTTTAAATACCTAGTGGGACATCAAACGGAAATGAATTAGGATCGAGTTAAGGTCAGAGATTTCATCACAGAAGAGGTAGAAATTAATTAATGAATCTGGAGTGTGATAGAGACAAATCGGTACAGAGATAAGCGAGAAGTGGCTATTTGAATAAACGTCCTAGGCCTTGTGTGTTTAAGATGAAAAGTTGGAGAAACCGTGTTGTTATTAGTATACACCCATATTAACCACTTTAGGATAGGCATGTTTAATAAAGTTTGAGATCTACCGTTCTATGTGTAACGATGCCAATAATTTAACAGGGCAGAAGAACCAGCTGGTATAATCATTGATAGATTCAATGAAATATTTCATAATTATTGCATTTAGTTTGCACTGACTAATGTATGTACATAATGTGTCTGGTGTTTATATCAATATAACAATTTTGATTAAACGTAAATTTTCGCTCAGCGTGTGCAACCAATGTTCGATTAATTATATAAATTTTCATTTCAATAACACCTCTCCATGAGGCGTGGTATCTGTTCTATAATGACAGATTTGGGATGGTTAGTTGGAACTTCAGGTCTAAGGTAAGCCAAACAGGCTCCTCAAAAGGAAAGGCTAACTTGGAAACGTTAGTTAGTATATAGCTGAAAATTTTTTAATGTGCGGAAGGGTGGCTCAGTGGTTAGATCAACAGATTCCGAAACAGATGTGCCCAGGTTCGAGTCCAATCCACGGGAAATTCTGGACAGAACGTGATAAGTTTCCAATAGGGACGAAACTGGTCTATTGGATGAATTTTCTACACTAATCAATCCTTAGATAATTCTGACGAAGGTATGTACGAAATGGGACAGGTGTGTTTATCAAGATCGCAACCTGGATTAAAAGTAATTGTTGTCACCGCCCGTGCAACCAATGTTCTTTTAAATATATAAATGTTCATTACAGTGACACTTCCTCGTGTAGTGTGCTGTCAGTTCAATAGTAAAAGATTTGGAATGGTTTATTGGAAATTTAGTTTTAATCGAATGCCATATTTGCTCCCCATAAAGGAAAGGCTAACCAGGAAACATTAGTTAATATATAGCTGAAAATTGTACGTAGTATGCGGAAGTGTGGCTCAGTGGTTAGTGCAACAGATTCCAAAACATATGTGCCCAGGTTCGAGTCCAATTTACGGGAAATTCTGAACAGTTCGTTATAAGTTTCCAATAGGGACGAAACCGGTCTGTTGGATGAATTTTCTACACTATTCAGTCCTTAGTTTATTCTGACGAAGGATTGTACACAATGGCTCCGGTGTTTTTATCAAGATCGAAAACTGTAAAAGCCACACTGGGACTATCTATACAAATTATATTTGTCCACTTGCGCTCCTTATATATGAATTTATTGAAATGGAACACTCCGTAAAGTAATTTAGATAACATTATTACTAAGTGTACAATGCTACCTATTCGGACTTATAAAAATATGAGAGTTACTTGGCGTAATTAGCAGTGTAGTTTCCTTCACGAGCTATTTTTTAATCGGATTAAGTTTCAGGCCTGCGGTGACGATATGCGAAGCTAAACAGAAAAGAATTTGAAAAAATGGCATGTTCAAAGTCAAATTATGGAGGACATTAAAATTCAGAACCAAAGTTTGTATTCTGTGTATTTGGACCACTTATGATAATTATTATTCATTCACATTCCAGTACAAACTAGATTAAAGAGAATTGGACACAGAACATAAACTTCTGGGACAGAACTAATAACATTCGTAGCGCCATATATGCAATGTTCAGTTCTGAGAATGGTTGATCTATTCCGAAGATAGAATTAGTACTCAGTTGTCAAAGAAAGACAACCAGATAGGATTAATCGTGATATTGTCAAAGGTTTTGGAGTGGACCTAAACTGAATTTAACACACACAAATAGATGATGCAAAGAGGAAACATTTATTGGAGATACTTACAAAGTTAGTAGTGCACGAGAGACTGCGTAATAACTCACACTGGTCGTCCAGATTCCAAAAATTAGCCCATGTACACAATAAAGATCATGATAAGAATAAATATAAGTCTGGATTCAGAGACTGAACTTTTTTGCAACTCGGTATCTGTCTCTAGTCTATTCCGTACAATTTCGACGTGCTCGTCATTACAAAGAGCTGTAGACGTGCTCGCAAATAGGGAAAGACTCTGGTTGGTCTTCAATCCGTGGAAGTGAAAAAATCCTTACGTTTACCTTTCGAAACATGTATAATCCGGATTCTTATTCGATCCAATTAGCCAATTTGTAAACACAGATGGAATGAAGAGATAATGTGTGGACTAGAAACCATTTGAGCAGAAAAATCAAATTGTTCGACATGGTGTTCGAATTTTATGTCTCGGATGCTTTGTGCTTAGAATAATAGAAACAAAGAGAAACAATCCATGTGACGCAATTTAGTGCATGATAATTGGATGTAGGGGGAGTTAGGAGCTCGTAACATCAAAGATGGTCTTACCTTCAAAATTGATGTTTATCTTCAACTGACTCTCGATAAGAAAGGAATTAAGCCTTTGGTCAAAGGCTAACCTTATTATTTGTCGATAGTCTATTCTGCATTGCTTGATTCACTCATCAATGCGAATAGCTGCAGGCACTTTCACTAATAAATATGCGGGCAAAAGAGAGCGGTGTAAAATGTCATCCAGAGTATTGAAAGTAGTAGTAAAGTGTTTTTAATTCGTTGTTTCGTAATATTGATGGTTCCATTAAAGTTAAATTAGCTAACACTCTGTGTGGCAGGAAATGAAGGCAACAAATTAATGAAATACAATAGACTAGCCGAATTAAACACATTATAATGAGCCTCAAATTGGTCACATTTAATAATCCTAGAATAACCAACAATGAGAGAGCGACTTGTATCTAGTTCTACTGAAAATTTGATGCAGTTTGGCTATTATGCGGAGACTATTACTTATGCGTACTTACTACAATGGATCTTAAAACTTTCGGTATCCTAGGTAATATTATCTGACGAATGTGCTAAATTCATGACACGTATTTTCCAAGGTAACTTGCAGTTCCTTTGTGTCGATATGCAAAGAATAAAAAGTTCATTCCTAAGTGTAAAACTCTAGCGGAACGCGTACATCGCGAGTTAAAGGCGACGCTAGATGCATCTTATCAATAATACAAATGGCTTATCTATCTCCTATTAGTACTACTTGTTATGCGATCAATTTATTGCGATAGCATAAAAGCATCAGTTGCAAAGGTCACATATGTTCACAGTTCGAAACTATCGTCAGATCTAAGGAGTGGCTTTAACGTTAGTGATAAGTCACCAGCGAAGGAATTTACACAAAACTACAACGAGTTCTAAATTGACTATGCCCGCAACCAACCAGAGAACGCCACACGCTAGTGCATGTCTCGAAGGCTTTAGAGACATATAAGCAAGCCTATGTCCGAGTAGACACTGTTTAGTCTACATTGAAGCAAAAGCATACTGGAACCCATCCGACAGTTAAACGTAGTCCCAAGTTCGTAGTGGTTATTTATAACGGAAGTCATAAACCAGTGTTGATTGATCAATTAAAGCCTGTATTTGAGTTCTGGGTTCGGACACACATTATCACAAGATGGGATAACCATCACGAGTAAGGGCCGTCAACATGTCTAGCGTCAATGAGCATGTCAGCCTAAAAAGCAACTTGGCATGACAGGAACATCTTTAGAGCATACCAAAGAAAGGAGATCAAAACCCCGTCTACAAGTATGTATTAGGTGTTGCAAGCCTAGTAACAAATTAGTTCAGTTGTGACCAGAAGGATAAACTAAAGACAGCATGAACGGAAAATATAATCTCTTACACATTCGTTTCGTGCTTACTGGCGATTCATCAGTAGGAGCCGGTATTACGCCCTTTAACCACTATATATTTTTGTCAAGAATGTGGGATAATAGGATGGTACAATCCCCTTGACGAATGTTTAAACCTGCAATAGTGAAGCTAATATCGTATAGTTTACGACAATGCGACTTCAACGCTAACTCACACTATATTATATATATACCGAGTCTGTAAAGGATGCTAACACTATGGCTATTGTGTTGGTAAACTATACCAACATTATTGTACTGAAAAGGTACATGGTACTAACACTATAGTTTCCAAGTCGGAACATGGTAACAACATGATGGATATCAATTCATGCTATTGTTCATCGAAATTGAGAATTACAACAATTTCTGAACACCTGTTACTCCAGTAAATCCACACACTCTGGCCTTGATCGATATCAGTTATCACATTTCGCAGTAAGCATGACATCATTCAATTCAATATATAACAGTTAAATACTGTTTGTTGTGGAGAACAAATATATATGCAAGTATCTATTAGGTGTTGCGAACCTATTAACAAATTAGTTCAGTTGTGACCAGAAGGATAAACTAAAGGCAGCATGAACGGAAAGTATAATCTTGACCAAAATATATAGTGGTTAAGGGGCAACAAACAGTATTTATCCCCGTCTACAAGTTCAATTAAAACTTGACATAGATTACTCCGATTTTGTCGTCGGTTCAATTTTCACATGCCTTTTTACGGACATTTTTATTCCTATATGTACACAAAAACATTTTCATTTTTACAGACAAGCTTATTAAAAAATAAATGATTGCCCGGGTGGTGGAGACAATTATTTAAATCAAGTTTGCGAGCTTGAAGTAAAAACCAATCCCATTGTATTTAACCAGTCGTCGAACAACATAACAAATGAGAAAGATGCAAACAGTTAATGCCCGTGACTGCATATAAATCGTGCATCCGACATTTCCAGTCAAGTCCAATTTATGAGAGACTACTAAAGGTGAAAGCCGCATAACTAATTTTGCTTTCCGTATATATGCAATGCGGTTGGATTCTCGCTAGTCAATTTGCCGTCGTACTCTGATGACGATCATAGAAGGTCGAAACACATCCTGAGTGCATGTGACTGGTGGTAGTTTTGCTGTTGTTCACAGACTGGTTAAATACAATGGGATTAGTGTTTACTTTAAGCTCGCAAACCTGATTTAAGTATTAGTCAAGATTATTTTATTAGGTGTTGCGTACCTAGTAACAAATTAGTTCAATTATGACCAGAAGGATAAACTGGCTCCTACTGATGAGTCGCCAGTAAGCACGACACGAATGTGCACGAGATTATACTTTCCGATCATGCTGTCTTTGGTTTATCTTTCTGGTCATAATTTGTTACTCAGGGCGCCACATCTAATGCATAGTTGGTTAAATATTAATTCTCCGCCACAAACAAGCTTGAATGATGTTTTTTATTTGCGAACCTGGATTAATTGTAATTACCTGATCTGCGATTAGACTAACGCAACTTTCATTGTTCCAGTAGTTTTCTTTTGATAAGATATTTTGCCTAACTTATCGTTGGCCTTCATCAGTTGCATTTCACTTCATAAGTTTAACATACGAAACAAATGAAGCAAGCGCTTATTGGTTCCCATAATGTTAAATTTAGAATAGTCTTTATTTTAATAATTAAAAAAACATTGGATGCGCTGCCGGTGATAATATTTACTATAATCAAAGTTGCAAACATGATATAAACCCCTGGCCCATTAAGTACTTACATTTTGATAGTATAAATTAAGAATTGTGTAGTGTACAAAAGGCAATTCATTCAGTAGACCGGTTTCGTACTTATTGGGAACTCATCACGTACTGGCCACAATTTGCCGCGGAAAGGGCTCGAACCTGGGTACGTCTGTTTCGGAATCTGGTGCTCTAACCATTGAGCCACCCTGCTGCACACTACACACAATTTTCAGTTATATACTAACTAATATCTGTTTGCTTTTTTGAAACAGATTATTTAGGCTGTCTACGTAAAAAAAACAAATTTAAAATACCTCCTAGCATATACCAATATATTGTTCTACATAAAAGTGAAAAATTAATAACAAAAACGATGATATCCTTTTTCAAAATATCCCGAACTGATATAAAATTAAAGGATTAGTCAGCAGGGACTAAAGAAAATGTACAGCAGTTCGTATGATGGATGTACAATTAAGCACTGTTCACCGATATCACACAATTTTCAGTCATATACTAACTAATGTAACTCGGTTAGTTGTCTTCTCTTTTAGGTGGAGCTTATATGGCATCCATTTAGACCCAAAGTTCCAACTAACAATCCACAATCTGTCATTACTGAACAGACACCACACTAGATGGCGAAGTGGTATTGAGAAGTACATTTATATAATTAAATGAACATAGGTTGCGCGGGCTTTGATAAAATTTACTATAATCAAGGGTGTGAACTTGATATAAAACCTGACCTATTAAGTAATTACATTTTGTCAGCATAAACTAAGAATTATATAGTGAAGAAAAGGCAATTCATCCACTAGAGCGGTTTCGTCCTTATTAGGAAGTCATCACGTACTGGCCAGAATTTGCCGCGGACAGGGCTCCACCTTAAAGAGAAGACAATTAACCGTGTTACATTAGTTAGTATATGTCTGAAAATTGTGTGAAGTGTGCAACAGGATGGCTCAAAGGTTAGAGCATCAGATACAGAAACAGACATACTCAGGTTCGAGCCCTGTCTGTGGCAAATTCTGGCCAGTACATGATAAGTTCCCAATAAGGAAGAAACCGGTCTACTGGGTGAATTAACTACTGTTTGTTGCGAAGAACTAATATATATGCAAGTATGTATTAGGTGTTGCGAACCTAGTAACAAATTAGTTCAGTTGTGACCAGAAGGATAAACCAAAGGCAGCATGAACGGAAAGTATAATCTCATACACATTCGTTTCGTGCTTACTGGCGACTCATCAGTAGGAACCGGTATTACGCCCTTTAACCACTATATCTTTGGTCAAAGTATGTGGAGATTGTACCCTCCTATTATTCCACATTCTTTGACCAAATATATAGTAGGAGATTGTACCGTCCTATTATTCCACATTATTTGACCAAATATATAGTGGTTAAAGGGCGTGACTATTTTGTAAATAAGGAAAAAGCGATTGGTAATATCCGAATATATAATTTATCTTGAGAGTTATAACCGCTTTTTATTTGTCTCAACGAACATAAGCGGGCAAAATATATATGTATGCGGGTTTTGCTGCTTGTTGCGCTTAATTTACGTTGTCCCAAAATCGGTTAAAATTTGAATTTTATCATTAGGTTTACTCTGACAAGATGTGTGTCTCTGGTTTTGACTACATTGAGGTTATGTCTAATTTATGGTGTTGAGCCTGTGGTCTATGAATTTTTACGTGTATCTCTTCGTTATGCATGTACATTTTAATTAATTTGATTAATTTGTTTTTTTCCATTCAATATACCAGTCTTTTCTTCAGAAGATTATAACAGCATCGCAATATTTATTTACTTGTCCTCTATTCGACTTATGACTTCATATTATATATTATTTGATAAGAAGTTTTTATTTAATGGATCTTGTTAGAGGTAAGTTTTTAAGTTCTAATTTAATAAAATTCACGTCATCTTGACCATAATATCAAAATTATTTGTAACAGCACGAATTTTACTTTATCTACCAGTTTAGTCAATTCTCCAGTTGTTTCATTAGTTGCCGACCATATATCTTTTCCTATATTTAGATTTATCTATATTTCTTTTATTTCTCACTGTTGTGCTATTTGTTCTGCATAAACTTAAGATTATTGTTTAGATTTGAATTCCATTATAAAATTTTCAAAATTTTAATCAAATTAATTGAGTGCTAATTAGATGGTCCGTAAACATAGAAATGCCTGGTGTGCTCGAGGCCCATCATTCCTGTCTGTGTTATAACGAACTTTACCGGTATTACATGTATATGAGTATCATTCTCTTGTATACAAATCCTGATGTTGCATTTGATTATGTTGATTGTTTTTATTATTTATCGTGCCAATATGCTATAGCTCAGGGAAAGTAAATAGGATGTAGATTGGCAACGCAATCTCTTTTGTATGTGCGACTAATTATCGCTCTCATAAGTAAAGAGCATACTCTTATTCCATGAGTATTTCGGTATAACTTCCATACGATTTCGAACAAAGAAATTAATGCAGTCCACGTGCCCATTGGAATTTCTATCCGGTTAGTTCTGTGCGTGTATTCTTTTAAGTTTCTATTCATGCACGCTCGTATGAATTTATGTATGTTTTACAGATAACGCGCGTGTTTATCTGCTTGTAATGATGTATGTATGCGTGTATATATGTTTGTATGCATGTATGCATATGTATGTATGTATGCATGTATGTATGTATGTATGTATGTATGTATGTATGTATGTATGTATGTATGTATGTATGTATGTATGTATGTATGTATGTATGTATGTATGTATGTATGTATGTATGTATGTATGTATGTATGTATGTATGTATGTATGTATGTATGTATGTATGTATGTATGTATGTTTTTATGTATGTATGTATGTATGTATGTATGTATGTATGTATGTATGTATGTATGTATGTATGTATGTATGTATGTATGTATGTATGTATGTATGTATGTATGTATGTGTGTATGTATGTATGTATGTATGTATGTATGTATTTATGTATTTATGTATGTATGTATGTATGTATGTATTTATGTATGTATGTATGTATGTATGTATGTATGTGTGTATGTATGTATGTATGTATGTATGCCTACATTTATGTATTTTTGTATGTAGATAAGTGTGTATTTATAAATTTATGTATGTATGTTTGTTGTACGTATGTATGTATGTATGTATGAATGTTTGTATGTATGTATGTGTCCATGTTTGCATATAAGTATGTATGTGTTTGTGTGTATGTATGTGTGTGTGCATTTGTGTATTTATGCATGTCAATATGTATTTATTTGTGTATGTATATTTGTATGTATGTATAAATGTGTGTATTTATGCATATATGCATGTATATATGTATGTATATATTTTTTATGTATGTATTTATGTATGTAGGTATATTTCTTGTCATGTATGTAGTTATATATGGTTACATTTATATATGTATGTATGTATGCGTTTATGTATGCACTATATATCTATGTTTAAACTTATGTTTGCTTATGCATGTAAATATATACATATGCGTATATATATATATATATATATATATATATATATATATATATATATATATATATAGTAAGATTTTTTTACTAAATATGTATGCTTTTTTATTCTATAGACCTTTGATATAAATTGAAATTGAAACAATTTTGCCGTTAGTTTCTTAGAGTAAATTATTTTTAATTTAATGGTTTTAGCCTAATGCTTTACATGTAGTTTAAGTTGTTACTTACAAATGCGCATGTCTTGTGTTAATAATTTACCATTAAATGACTTGTCACTCCCATTTTTATTTACCCAATTTGATTGTGCACGAAATATGACCTTTTCCTTGTGTTGCGACACAAGTTGTTTGCATCCACTGGACAAGAAATAAACAGACTAGCCAGCAATGATGAGGGGTAAAAGTTTATCGTGCAATTCGTTATATTCTTATTTCGCTCTGATAGGCTTTATAATTTTATACGCAATGATCGTCTAAATCATTTTTATTAGGTTATTCTTATATACTAATCCAGCTTTCAAGAGACGATTATACTTCATAGGACTACAAAAGTTTCTCTCTGTCATTTACAGGTAAAGTTGTAGCAATGGGAGTTATCTTGCACTAACTATTTCATTTTATCATCGCAGAAGCAACCAATGGTCGTTAAATTACATTAACGCTCAGTTCAGTACCACTTCACCAGGAAGCGTGGTGTATGTCCAATAAAAGACAGATTAGAGGGTGGCAAATTAGATTTTTAGGTCTAGGTGCCATATAAGCTGAGCCTGAAGGAATGTCTAACATAAAACATTAGTATGTATATAGCTGAAATCTGTGTGTAGAGTGCGGTAGGGTGACTCGGTGTTTAGAATCACAAATTCCGAAGCAGACTTGCTTAGTTTCAAGCTCAATCAGCGGCACAATTTTAAAAACTACTTTGGGAGTTCCTAATAAGAATGAAACCGGTCTACTGGACGAATTGGTTCCTCTACATTATATAATGCTTATATAAACTTGAAACATGTATATATAATTGGTTTGGTGATCATATCAACGTTGCACCTTGATTTAAATAATGTTTCATGTTCAGTTCGACTTGTACATAATGTTGCAAAAGTTTATGAACCACTTAACCTTGTCTTCTTTATTCTTCGTATTCTATTTCCAATGGAATTAAAGCGTTTGTCCTTGTATTATGATTGAGTGGCGAAACTGGTTTCACTGATTTGGCTTGGAATGTTCGCTGGTGCCTCTTAAACTGATTCCGTAGGGAAGGTTGAATCAAAATATTTCACTACCTGGTTGGCACATATAACGGTGCAAAAGGCGTCGAGAAAAGATCTCCATGTAAAACGGTTTTCGGCAGCTTTGAAGGGTGATATTGATTATACAATGATAAAATAAAATTTTTGAAGGAAATATCTAATTGAACAGGGAATAAAACTAGCAAAATATACTTAAGACACTGTATAGTCAAAATGTATTATATTTGAAACTTCCTTTCCGCTGCGACTTCGCGGTGGGAAAATATCCTTCAATATTTCCTTGGTTGGGTGATAGTAATATCGAGGGTTTGACAATTCAATTATGCAAAACCGGTATTGCATATTGTG
Organism: Eudiplozoon nipponicum; assembly: GCA_029291075.1. Lineage (NCBI taxonomy): Eukaryota > Metazoa > Platyhelminthes > Monogenea > Mazocraeidea > Diplozoidae > Eudiplozoon > Eudiplozoon nipponicum. The sequence goes on from JAQBSW010002616.1 coordinate 23,855, forward strand.
GAAGAATTTGATGATTACAGTTTATAAAATAGTATTACATTGTAAAACGCGGCTCCGCGTCACAACCCAACGAAGTTCAATTTTGACAAATATAGTTCTCTTCAAGGTCAAATAGTCTAATTCTGGTTTTACACAATATTTCTCTTAACTGTGATTTTAGCAACAATCTCTGTTAGTTTTAATTGAGATTTCTTGAACTGCAAATTTAATTGTAATTAATAGGGTATTGTTTAATAATAATAGACACTCGCGCGCAATACGCAGGTAACATGCAATAGATTTATGTGACTTAATGCACAAACACAGGATTTACTTAATTAAACGAACATTAGTTGCGCGGGTGGTGATAAAAATTATTATAATCAAGGTTGCGGTCTTGATATAAACACCTGACCCATCCTGCCGTAGGATGGCTCAGTGGTTAGAGCACCAGATTCCGAAGCAGACGTGCCCAGGTTCGTATCCTGTCCGCGGCAAATTCTGGCCAGTACTTGATGAGTTCCCAATAAGGACGAAACCGGTCTACTGGATGAATTTCCTTTTCTACACTATACAATTCTTAGTTTATATTGACATATGTAAGTAATTAATGGGTCAGGTGTTTATATCAAGATTGACTTGTTTTGCATGCCTTAACCATTTTTACACAACTACTAACAGTTCAGTTATGATTCTCCTGATCCAGACTTCAGGTGTTTCTCGATCATTTATCCGAAACCCTATAGTTCAATGGATTTATGTGATTTAACACTCAAAACCTAGCAAACAGTGGACTAATTATTTGTGGTGCTGATTGTGACTTTTTTACACGATTTTTCTTTGATTAATAACATTTTGAATAAAACAATGATTCGATGCCGTGGCCTTCTAACTTCACCCTTCGGGAAAGGGACATGGATTAATCATGAACGCGGATCGTAATAACAGCTACCAGACATTATGAAGGAGGATAATTTCGCACTAAATAGACAACTAGTTCGCCGGACCTTTTACATTAGCTACAAAACCTCCTACAACATATATATATATATATATATATATATATATATATATATATATTCTTTGAAATGCTAGCTTTAATAAAATTCATTGTACCCTTCCCATGTGAAACATTTCTTTCTTATTATCTCCTGAAATATGTACTAATTAACAAATTGGAAAGCCAAACAAGCAAATATGTTTTGCTTTCTAATTTATAAATAAAGATACGTTCATTAGTAGATACTTGAGGAGATAATGAGAAAGAAATGTTTTGTATCTGATAAAGTTTCTTTTTGTTTCTGCACATAGGAAAGGTAAAAAGAATATATATATATATATATATATATATATATATATATATATATATATATATATATATATATATATATATATATGAAAATTCGTCGCAATGGCTAGATATTTCCATCGTCCGGTATTGATAAATATTATTTACATAAAGTTTGCAAGCTTGATATATACGCCAATCACATTTAACTTGATTAGTCGCAAATCAGAAAAACTAATTTTAGTCACAATAAATGAAGATTTTCGGTCATCAATTGTCATTATGAGGGCACGGCGGCAAAGTTGCTAGGAAGGATCAAATCCCAATACATGTGTCTGGTTCACAATGATAATAGTATCTCATGCATTGAACCTGATTGGAAATGTCGGCTGCACAATTTCTATGCAGTCACGAAAATGAACGTTTTGAGGAGTTCCCCACGTATATATAATTTTTACATTTAAAATATCATTGATAATAATTTGATAATAATTTTGATAATAATTATTTGAATAAATAATATCATAGTTTGCATAATCATTCCAATGACATCAAAATTACCACCAGTCGCGAGTTCTGACGCACATCAAAATTCAATAACCAACATCAGAGCTCAATGGAAAGTTTAATATCCGTGAGACAAATGAGGCTGGTAGCTGCATTTACGATTTTCCAGCTCTTCTCTATACGTATCGGTACGATTAATATTACACATTTTGTTGTTGTGTTCTAATGATAAACATTGAATTGTGAATCGCATCTATGTATGCGACAAATGATAGTTTTTATTTTTCAAGTAACGTGTTGATTAAAATAGGATTACTTTTTATACAAGTTCGCACACTTAATTCCGAAATGTGATAACTATATAAGTCATCCATAAAGAATATGCAAAATCTGAAGATACAATTTTGGACCTGTCAATATGTTATACTCAAGTATGTATTAGGTGTTGCGAACCTAGTAACAAATTAGTTCAGTTGTGACCAGAAGGATAAACCAAAGACAGTATGAACGGAAAGTATAATCTCATTCACATTCGTTTCATGCTTACTAGCGACTCATCAGTTGGAGCCGGTATTACGCCCTTTAACCACTATATATTTGGGAGAGAAATGTGGGATAATAGGACGGTACAATCTCCTAGACGAATGTGTAAGCCTGCAGTAGTAAAGTGAATATTATATAAAGTCTCGACAATGCGACTTCAATGCTAACTCACTCTATATAATATATATACCGAGTCTGTAAAGGATGCTAACACTATGACTATTGTGTGAGTAACCGATACCAACATTATAGTACCGGAAAGGTACATGGTACTAACACTATGGCTTCCGAGTCGGTACATGGTACCAACCTGATGGATATCAATGTATGCTATAGTTCACCGAATTTAAGAATTACAACTCTTTCTGAATACCTGTTACTCCAGTAAATCCATACACTCTGGCCTTGATCGATATCAGTTATCACATTTCGCGGTAAGCATGACATTATTCAATTCAATATATAACAGTTAAATACTGTTTGTTGCGGAGAACTAATATATATTCAAGTATGTATTAGGTGTTGCGAACCTAGTAACAAATTAGTTCAGTTCTGACCAGAAGGATAAACCAAAGACAGCATGAATGGAAAGTATAATCTCATTACGCCCTTTAACCACTATATATTTGGGTGATAAATGTGGGATTATAGGACGGTTGATAAAATTGACTATGTGATGTTGTCAAGTTATGACGTGATAAGGCAAAACCCCTTCCATGACGATTATTTGACCTGATGTATCAGCAACGAGGATTGGATGGCATAGATTTTCAGCTTTCTCTTTGTAGGTCTTTCGGACTCAGAAAGAGCAGCCTCTTCTTTAATCATTATCCATTTCTCTTTTACCAGGTGTATATTGTGTTAGTTTATCTCGTGGTCGTAAAGCATCAGTATCAAAAAAATGTTTACTAATTTTTAAGATGATGATGATGATGATGATGGTGGTTATGACATACGAGGGCGGAATCAATAGTCATTCACACAGAGAGAGTTGGTCATACACTAAATATTATTATAATCAAGGTTGCGATCTTGATATAAGCAACTGACTCATTAATACTTTTATATGTCAGTATAAATAAGGAATTGTATAGTGTAGAAGAGGCAATTCATCCTGTAGACCGGTTTCGTCATAATGTACTGGCGAAAATTTGTGTCGGACAGGGCTCGAACCTGGGCACGTGTACCTCGGAATCTGGTGCTCTAACCACTGAGCCACGTTGCCGCACACAAAACACAATTTTCAGTTATAAACTAATTCAATTCAGTTAGTTGTTTTCTCTTTTAGGTGGAGTTTATATGGCATCCGTTTAGACCCAATGTTCCAACTAAAAATCCTCAATCTGTCACTACAGTACAGAAACCACACTAGATGGCGAAGTGGTATTGAGATGTACATTTATATAATTAAACGAACATTGGTTGCGCGGGGCGATGATAACATTTACTATAATCAAGGTTTCGAACTTGATATGCGGCAGGATGGATCAGTGGTTAGAGCACCAGTTTCCGAAGAACACGTGCTCAGCTTCAAACCCTGTCCGCGGAAAATTCTGGTCAGTACATAATGAGTTCCCAATAAGGACGAAATCAGTCTACTGGATGAATTGCCTTTTCTACACTACAATTCTTAGTTTATACTGACATATTTAAGTAATTAATGGGTCAGGTTCTTATATCAATTTCGAAACCTTGATTATAATAATTACTGTCATCGCCCGCGCAACCAATTTTCTTTTAATTATAAACTAAATATGTTTATTTTCAGTGTATACAACTTTATTGGATAAAAGGGCGTAATACCGGCTCCTACTAATGAGTCGCTAGTAAGCACGATACGATTGTGCACATGATATAACACATTCCGTTCATGCTGTCTCTGTTTTATCCTTCTGGTCAAATTAGAACTAATTTGTTACTAGGTGCGCATTGAACATCTAATATACAATTGCATATATATATATATATATATATATATATATATATATATATATATATATTAGTTCAACGCAGTAGAAATTATCTTACTGTGAAATACTTAAAGTATCAGTGGGTCTTTACTCAATGATATTTCATGTATCATTGTATTTGTATAAGGATTTCCTTTTTCTATTGTAACAAATTAAAACTGGAACCGGTTTATTGTGAAAAAATGAATTTCATAACAATTCTAAATTGAGTCAACATTTGAATTGGCGTTTTCGCCAAAAAATTCAAAGATATTTATCCTTGTTCTGTTTATATTTCCAAAACAATGCGAAAAGTTGTTTGAAAAGCAAACTTAAAGAAACCAATGTTTTTATCATTTTGCATTTTTTATTTGCCTGGTTTATTTAAAGAAATTGGCCGAATAAACGAGTTGAATGGAAAACCCCGCTTTTTTCTAGGATATGTCATGTGATATGTCGAAGAAAGTCACATTAAAATGATGTTAACAACAACAATAATAATTTACAGAACTTTCTTGATGATATTAGACATATCATTGATTAAGCCTCTTTTTGTACACAAAGCAGGAGAATTAGCCGACATATAGTCATTTTCGCCTAGTATTATTCTTATGCCAGTGAGAGAAATGAAGTCAAATAGGAATAAAAACTTTACGGTTTATATAAACGAGTAAGAAAGACCAATTAACAGAATATATAAAATTTAAATTGCGAACAAAAAGTCGCCTTATAGACGTTTAACATAGAAAATGATTCAGTTTATTTTCTGTTAGTAAATTCAAAATAGCTTGAAAATCAAGAGATAATCCATGGTGCTTCTATAATAATGTTGACGATCTCTTTTTAAAAGTTAATAAAAATAATAATTCTTATTAATAAAAACAATAATAATTACATAAATAATTTTAAAATTTTAATTAGCCATAAAAGCCCACTGGCCTGACATTTCTGAAGATCATGATCATAAATTAAAATTATATATGACTCAGTGAGACAGTGATTATTTCTTATTCATCAATAGTGATAGTGATGGGACTGGTACAAGATGATTTAAAAATGTACTGCCTGAAACTTATAAGTGTCTCATGTAGATAAAAAAATTGTTAGCTGTGAAAGGATAAAATCAACTAGAATGAATTCTTGAAAAGTGACAGAATTATAGTTCTCAGCAGAAGTCATAATTTCAGTTTCGTGCAGAATGCGCGCATCATTTGTGCAGCTATCCAGGAGATAAAATTGATGAACATACACAAGGCAGCAAATAGCAAAATGATGTCCACGCATTCTGATGAGGATCCATTTAAGAAGCTGAAATAGAAAAAAGCACAAATACTACGGGGGCTGATTAAAAAACAATCTATTTTAAGTTAATAGCGTGGAGTGGACCCTCAATAATGTTCCACCTCACTAGCACAGCGTCAAAGCCAGTTTAAAGGCCAGAAGTATCTAAATTAACGACCAGTTTTATTACGACTGCATAGAAAACAGGTCATTCTGTAACATGCGCCTCCGCGTTACAACCCAACGAGTACCAATTTTATCAGATTCGGTTTTCCTTAGGTCGCACATACGAATTCTGGTTTTACACAATCATTCTTTAAACTGGGATTATAGAAACAGTCTCTGTTAATTTCAAGCAGTTTTAATTGAGATTTCTTGAACTGCAATTTTATAATGTAATTAATAGGGGTTTCTTGAATAATAATATACCCCCGCGCGTAATACACCGGTTACATGCAGTGGATTTATGTGATTTCAAACTCAAAGACAGGATTTATAATTTGTGTGTTTTTAATCGTTTATTCATGAACAGTAACTTCACTGCTTAGACATTCTGGACTTATTTATTGGGTTTATTATGACTTCGCTTTTGTGCCTAGATATTAACTTGTGTTGACAATATTTTATTTTGTTGCCGTCTAGAGCACTATCAATTTGGACTAACAGTAAGTTTTTATTTACTTTGCAACCTTTTTCGTAATATACGTATGATAATTCGACTTAGCCTTCTCACATCACCCATTGGAATGAGGACTGAGACTGATTATAAGCACGGCCAACGAAACCCATTTCTTCCGACGTCAGCTGCCAGGCATATGTAGGAATGGCATAGCATCGTTAAATAAACAGCTACCCTGCTCAACCTGTGACCATGACCAAAATACCTCCTACAATGCTTCCATTAAATGTAATCTTTGAATAAATTAAAGGAATTCAGTTTAACTGTTTTCTAAAATTGATTGTGTTGTAGGAGTATTTTTGCGGGGTAGCTATCTAGTTCGTGATTCTGTACCCTTCCTACATATCCATGGTGGCTATTGTTACTACCCGTACTCATGATCAGTCTCTGATCTTTTTCGGATGGTTGATGTAAGAAGGCTAAAACGAATTATCACAAGTATGTTGTACACAATGTTGCAAATAGAAATAGAATTCACAGTTAGTCCAAATTGACCATGTTCTGGTCGGCAATAAAACAAATTTTAACACAAATGAATGTCTTAAACACCAGTCACAGTCAAACTAAATTGTCCGTATTCTAGACGGCAAAAGTTAAAATGAGCTCTGTTTATAAAGAAACATATTTTGCACACAAGCAATTATTCTTTCACAAATGTCTGAATTGAAATGAATACATGCAACCGATTGAAAATACATGATGATATGAACATAGTCACTGTTAAAAGTTGTCACTGAAAATGAATGTGTGTAATCCGTGTAAAGACTTCAATGACAAAAATTCACAAATAATTAGTTCACTGTTTGCTATGTTTTTAACTCATGTCATTATAATAATCCATTATTCTCTGAAATTCGGATAGGCATAGTTAAATGTGAACAGTAAATCCCTCGCGTAAACTGCGAATAATCCAACTGAGCGAAATAAATCCACTGTGACACAATAATCCACCGCATGTTCCATGCGTATCGCGCGCGGTTGTGTATATTTAATAAACAACCCTATTAATTACAAATAAAATTGCAGTTCAAGAAATCTCAATTAAAACTGCTTGAAAATAACAGATATTGTTTCTAAAATAACAGTTAAGAGAAATATTGTGTAAGAACAGAGTTAGATTATTTGACCTTAAAGAGCACTGTATTTGTCAAAATCGAACATCGTTGGGTTGTAACGCGGAACCGCGTGTTACAGTGTGATGTTGTTCGTATCTCCGCGTGTAGTATGGTGTTAAAAAAGATTGGTAAAGATATTATGGGAGTAATTTGATAGAATTTAGGACTTACAATTACGCGGGACATATAAGTAACTGATGTGAAAGAAATTCGACAACGGAAGGCACGTGTAGCACTGTCGTACAATGGAGAATACCTATGGAACGAGTAAACTGTGAGAGCACAAGATTTGTAAGGAGGATTAGCCCATGATTAGTCCAATCAAGAGGAAGAACCTGTTTTAAGAAATGAGATGCAATCTGCAACAAAACAATACAGGATTTCAGCATTCGTGAGCAATAAAAATCATTGGCGTTAACTTTGAATTGAGTAAGTCTCAGGATGGATGTTTTAGTATTAAAGCTTATTAAGCGAGCTCATTTTAACATTTGTGATGTGACTTGGTTAAGGTGCAGTGAGAAGTGTTTGATAGAATCGATGATCTTAATGTCTATGAAGAGGGTGGTACACGTCAATAGATTGATCAAATTGTGATTTATCCGGGTTGAGCTTGAGGCCAATCTTGCCAAGCTGAGCTTGCAGTAAAGATAAAAGCTGATTGACATGAGATGTTGAAAAGCAGAGAGTGGTTAGACTGCTGAAACCTACTACCATGTCGTCGGTGTATTTAAACAGATTTAATTTATTATCTTAAACCTGAATATATGATAGTGCTAGGTCAAATAGTATAGAGGCAAGTACACGCAGAACACCAGCAGAGATTAATATTTGCTTGCTTGGATTATTAGAACGGTTGCCTCTAGATAATTGCAGATTCCTTATGCGAGTTGGTAGCCAAACGAATGTTCATTCGATACTACGTGCTACATTGTTTTTCGTAAACGGAATAATGTATTCAATACAATGTAGTGTGTAAGCGCGTCTTCGTACAAAGCGCGTAGTTCAAAGTTTTGATCCAGATTATTGCCTGCCCTCAAACGTATGCTTAGTAAGTTTGAAATCCGTACAAATTTGATAGAGGTGACGAAGATTCAGCCGGAAGATGGTACGTCAAGAACCTGGGAGATACAAGAGTATCAGTGGCAATTATTTCACTTCAGGCTTGTGGTACCGCAGGGTGAACTGAATGCATTCCAGCCATCGAAACATTTGTCTACTAATATAAATAAAATTTTCGAGATTGTTATAAAAATCTCATTGAATTAAAAAAATCGCATAGCATAGCAACAGTGTCGACAGTCATGCGTACTTACGCGTTTCAAACTTCCTTGATCATTATCAGAGTACGACGGTAAACTGTCTAGCGAGAATCAAACCGTAATGCATATATATGTTAAGCAAAATTAGATATGCGGCTTTTACCTCTAGTAGACTTGTATAAAGTTTACTTGACTGCAAATTTAGGCAGCACTATTTCTACGCGGTCACATACATTAACTTTTTGAAGCTTTTGCCACATGTATATATGGTGTACAATTAAAAAATCATTAAGTGTGCGAATGATGATAAGTATTATTTACTTCAATTTCGGGAGCTTGAAATAAAGAACTGGCGAATTGCATATAAACAGTAACACACAAGATAAATAAAAGTTAGCCACACGAACTGAAGCTTTTCAATATTCAGTGATTATCATCAGAGCACGACAGAGATGTCTAGCGAGGATCAAACCGCAATTCATGCATAGGCAATGTGAAATTCTATATGTCACTCTTATATCTTGTATTATATTTTGAAGAGTTTTAATATTACTTGAGTAAGACGCGATAAGAATTCCAGCAACTTGGAGAAAGTTATAATTAGGCTTTTTCACAGAATCGATGATTTATGTTTCTAGAGAAGTGTTGGTAGATTTTAAATCATTGATGGAGACTGGGCAGGCTTCATTAAGCGTGTTTGCTGCGGGTTTTGTTTGAAAACAATCTCGCCAATTTTAGATTGTAGTAAAGGTAGCAGCTGTGCAATTTGAGGTGTAAGAAAGTCGAGAGAAGTTGGGCTGTAGAATCCTTCTACCACACCCTCGGCAATTTTAAACAAATTGAATTAGTAATTTTCAATTTAAATCTATAAAAGCTCTATGTTGTATAGTAACGACTACATATTCCTGCGGAACAACAGAACGGATGGAATATGATGTCGTATGAGTATTGCCCATTTTTTTGCATATGTTGAATGGTTTCAGAAATGGTTACTAATAAGCTTAAAGATGCGACCGAAGTAAGCGTTTCGTAATTAGACGGATTCAATCGGCGAAAAGTAGACTGTAACAAATGTTTTGTTAATATCCATAAACAGCAGAGTGCGATTATATCCTTGAAAGATGAAGGAATAGCAGTGATTAAGGAAGCTAGCGAGATTAATGAAGGAAGGGCTTTCATGCACAAATCTATGTTGATCGACCAAAAGAGTAAAAAAGTTCTTGATTTAATGAGAGGATATTTTTATTGTAGAGCATTTTGCCATGAATTTTAGTAACGTGGGATGATGGGGATTGAACGAGGATACGTAATATATGAGATAGATGAAGTTCCGCTTTTTGGAATAGAAAAAAAACCAACTTGCTACTTTGGGGGTAAAGTGGTAATAGATAGACACACGTTAAAGACTTGAGCAAGCAAAGAGAAAATGTTCCAAAGCAAGAGAGTAATCATACCAACGAAGATACTATATTGATCAAATTGGTGCTTAGATTTAATGTTCTGGATAGCTTGGACGAGTATTGCCGGAGACACATGAAATATTTTCTAACTCCTGGTGACACAGACACCGATTGTCATTGTCGAAATAGAGGATGAGGACTATCAATCAGAAAGTAAGCTAATATAATCATCTGCAAAGTTTTTGTCAGTATAGTCAGTGAAGTTTGTATTCCGTCTCTTGCACTTGTGAGACAGTTGGTTCTTGGTAAGTATGAATTTCTGACGAGAATTATAAGTCGATCGAATGCACCCTTCGACATTAAGCGCTTGCTTGTTTATCATGAGCTGAATAAGTTTGTCCGTATATCATAGTGAATAATCGCGGGCTTGTGATGACTTGCGTAGTCTTGAATTCAGATACAGATTATCGCATGCGTGATAAAGTGTGCAAAGTCGTAAACTTCTGTCCAGACAGCGCGACGCAATTAGAGATCTATTTTCAGTGCACAGCAAAAACAGCTTTATACTGATGCGTCCTCCGAATGGAAGTGCATTGGAAATTTTGGAAAGAGCAATTACAAAAGTCGGTTCTGAAGCCTGTTTAACTACTAGGCTGCCACATTTTGACAGTTGCTTTATCAGTTACTCTTGGCACCAACGTGCTGTTACGCCTAAATTCATCATTCTCTGACAAGATTATGGTGATCAATACGTAAGAGCTTCAAATTCATTATTACCAATTATTATTTGTGATTTGTTAGAACGAAAACACGCCACTTATTGTCCGAAACATTTTTAAGTAATGGAAATTTTCGCCTAGCAGTACGATCATATTTAAATTCGGTTCATCTTTACAAGACGTTTATTGTGGAGCCTAGATAATTAAATTGGTTGAGAAAAGCAACTTCCATTGCTATCTAATTTAAGACTTTTCAGATTAGCGTAATAGGTGTGGTAGAAAAGTAAAAGAAGAAAAATACTTCAAAACGACCACTAAAAAGTTGAAAATTCAGCCATTTAATGAAAATAAGAATGTTTGGTTAATTTAGGATTCATAACGATGGATAGAAGAAATTTGAGAGACAAACGGTCAAAAAATGAAGAATAAAACAGGAAAAGCACATAATTAAAACGTAAATTCCAAGTAATCAAAATAGATTGAATTAGAAGTCAGAATCTGACGAAACAATGTGTGGAGGAATCACGATGAAAACAAAAATTCCGAAGATGAAATACTGAAATAAAAGAAAAGAAAGAGTTTCCAAATCAGAATACTAGAAGTCCACGTAGCAGAACAACGCCAGATGTTGCGCTGGTAGTTTATTTCATTTCCTTAAATTCTATGTTGCGTAATTTTTAATCACATGCGCGTTTAAAGACATATCAGGTTAATCGTATCATTTTAAAGCAGTTTTCTCTAGAATTATGAGTTTTAAATTAAAATATCAGTCTCTTCAAAATTTTTCAAACATGTCTGAACCTGTTTACATTATATCTCCAATAAAGTGTAATTAAACATAAATGCAATACATAAAGTAATTGATTGAAACCAGGCCAATAAGGAAGCTCACAATCTGATTTTACAAATAACAAACTACACGGTTTCTCTAATCCATCTATTATATAAGCGCAACGCACTTACTACGCAAAACTGGTTTGTTAGATATCTACTCTAGATATCGCCTGGCTGTATCGGTCTGCATATGTTCGCTGTGTTTCCGCGCTCTTCTACACGTTGTTTCATTTATAAAGATTTTCGGCCTCCGAGAAATCTTGATTGCTTATTTCATTAATCGGATCCATACGATTGTCCAACTGTTGGTGTTGCCACACATCTTATCTGAAAGACTTGCCGAAGCTCTGAACATAACCTTTGCCTTATCCTGCACTTGTATATCTACTGGTTGATGTGCATTTAACCAACGATTACTAACAAGACAAAAAGACACACATAGTAAGGCTGTCAGATACTCTTGATATTCACGACGTTTGCCAGTATATTTTATGGTAATTGAGAACCATTCCATGAGATAAGGTATTTACACATTGGCAAATTAACATATTGTGAAATGAGCTAAACGGGATGAGGTGGCTAGTCAGTCCAGGAAAGGTAACATGAACCTTGCCTGATATAAAGGGAAACAACTATCATCCTGTTTCATATCTAACTGCGCAGTAACTTTTGTTGTTAAATGTGTATGGCGGAATGAGAGCAAGCGTGCCAGATGCGAAGGGAAAGTTTCGGCAGCTGAAGGAAACTTTGGCCACTGGCGTCTGGGCAAATAGTGTTAATCAGACTTGGTTGGCAGACTATCTAAGTGAAGGAAAACTCCGATTACAAACCATCCTCACTAGGAATAAACAACCTAGTGTTCTTTTACAGTCCACATATAACCATCAACGAATTAGGGTTATATGGAATTGAAACATAAATCACTTTTCGCTTTTGTATGGCTTTGCATGGTGATGATGATATATACATCTAAAGACCCGCTTCAGAGGTTAATAAATCCCCATATAAATATTTTAAAAAAAATATTTTTTACCTTTGAATTTTCTTCTTTTTTTTTAGAATAGAATATCTTTATTTGGATTCGAAGCACACATGTTCCATCAAATAGTTAATAATATTGGATTAATTATTTGTGAAGTTTTTTTCAAGACTATTTTTATCACTGACAATATTTACCAGTGACTTTATTCATATCATCATATATTTTCAATCGTTTACGTGTATTCTGTTTCCACTTCATAGTTGCCTACAGTATAACGCTCAGAATCGGCCGATCTGTCCTACACGTCAGCAGCATGGTCCAATATATAAACGCAAAAATTTTTATAACTGCAAATGGTTCTTTGTCAACAACGACATGGATAACAGGATTCTAGCCAAACCAAAGAGCAGTCCTTGTCGTGTGTTAGATCGACGTCAGAATTACATCATTTTGGAGATAAATGGCAAAGCTGAAGCTGTCTCCAAACACAGACTATCCCGGGCCGACCTTGATCCAAATGACCCGCTGTTCCGCGATGTTGAACTATCAGGTGATGAAGAAACGATGATTCTACCTCTAGACAGTTTTGCTGACTACGGACTGACGACCGACATCTCACCAACAACCGAGCCAACTGACGCCGTCACGCCGCAGCGAGATATAGAGAAACCATAATCAGTGTCGACAGAGCCAACATCAGTGGTTACACGTTACGGCAGAGCAATAACACCTCCTGTAAGCTTACCCCCTTTCATTGTGTACTAATTTTCATTGTCGGGTGGGGGTGTATGTAACACGCGGCTCCGCTTTACAACCCAACGATGTTTAATTTTGACAAATATAGTGCTTTATAAGGCCAAATAATCTAACTTTGTTTTTACACAATATTTCTCTTGTCTGTGATTTCAGAAACAATCTGTGTTAGTTTCAAGCAGTTTTGATTGAGATTTCTTGAACTGCAATTTTAATCGTAATTAATAGGGTTTTATTTATTAAATATACACACCCGCGCGCAATACACAGGGAACACGCGGTGGATTATAGTGCATAAGTGATTCGATAGTTTTTCTTTGCATTCAGATATGATTTCACGCATCAGGACATCAGATGTTCCTCAATCCCATTCACAAAATTTATAATTCAATGAATTATTATAATTAAAAACCATATAATTATAAAACCATAGCAAACAGTGGATTAATTATTTGTGAAGTTTTTTTCAAGACTTTTTTAACAGTGACAATATTTACCAGTGAGATTATTCATATCATCATATATTTTCAATCGTTTACACGTATTCATCACGATTCAGACGTTTGTGAATTGATTATTACCTGTGTTGACAATATATCGTTTTGTTGCCGTCAAGAGCACGGTCTGTTTTGTTTAACTGTGAATTGATAATTACTTGTGTATAAGACATTCAATTTTGTTGACAATATTTCGTTTTGTTGCCGTCTAGAGCACGGTCAATTTGGACTAACTGTGAATTTTTCTTTGCAACATTGTGTACAATAGACATATGATAATTCGACTTAGCCTTCTCACATCACCCATCGGAAAAAGGTCGGGGACTGATCATAAGCACGGATCTCAACAGCAGCTACCAGGTCTATGTAGGAAGGGTAAAACATCACGAACTAGATAGCTACCCCGCTAAAATACCCCTACAAGGTCATGCAAGCCAAGACAGTGTTAGCAATTATTCAAACTCCAGTTTTTTCCATTTTATGTTAAATTGAAGTATTCGCAGAATTCTGGACTAAGCAAATCAATGAAGCCTTGGAACAAATATTTAAATGGCAAGTGACGAGATCCGTTTATGTGAAGATCTCGAGGACGTCAACGGAATCCACACTAAACAATTTCTTATTGTGGATGTGATGAAATACCTAATTACGTAATAATGTAGGCACCGATATGACCCTAGAATGGTCAAATATGGCGGAAATATATTTCCACAAATATTATTATCTACAATGGCCCTCAAATGGTAAGCCTATAAAATTCGAGGAGCTGAAAGAATCGTCAGAAAAGTTAAGGAATAAATTCTTCCTTGAAATGGAATTTTCTGATCGGTAATGTGAATGCTAACATGAATATGTCATTAGTATAGAGCTATAGGCACAGGTACATGATTCTCAATGAAGAAGAAACTAGTCCAAAATTATCGAGTTCAATTCTTTATTCTACAATTACGTATTGATAATTATTCAAAAAGTGAATTTAAAAAATCTTCAATGTGGTTCCACCGTAAAGCACACTAGTGCAGCGTAATGTAAAATTTGCATTGCTGCAATTATATTGACCGCGTGGTAACAACATTCCATGTAGTTGTAATTATGAATAATTCGATTAAACAGTTTCCAATAGGCTTAGTACCAATGTTTGATGCTTTCAAAGATACGTGTACTATTCACCGCAAATACTATAGTACCAAATGCTTGCTGATTTTTACGCGACGGCAATTATACGTGGCTCTCAATTAAAGAAAGATGGGTCCAAAATTGGTGAGTTTATTTCGTTATTCTCCAACCACGCAAAGATAAATATTTAGCTGGTGAAATGGAGAAAAACTACAATGTGTTTTCACCTGAAACCGCATTGACGCAGTATAATGCACAAATTGATTTGCACCAGTTCTATTGTTTGCGTGTTAAAAATTCTCCAAGGATTTGTAGTATTGGTATAAGTTGGATATACAGTCTTTCTGTGGAATTTTTCTGGGATTACAGCGCGTAATTGTTTCAATTTGTCAGTTATAATATTGTTGGCGGATTGTGTATCTTTATTTACGTGTATGCTATTTTCAAACTATGTGAGGCTGGAGGCTGTGAATAAAATTGAAGGAGGCATGCAGCAGATCAGGCTGAAATATAATGCACGATGAACCATTCCAGGTTCAATAGATTGAGGGTTTTTAGACTTAGACGGGTACAGTACTTGCATCTGTGAAATAAATGATAGTTTATAGGGCACGAGTTTATTTCTATAGTGGAAGATTAGGCTTCAATATGTTTAATTTCAGTCTGTCAACCCTGTAATATCATGATTTTTCATAAGCGCTCTGTAATTATCGCTTAAAATTTACAGTATACGTATGCTTTAAAATAAATAATTTATTACATTAAAAATATTTCTTTGGTGTTTGTGATAAAGTCTCTTAGGCTATCTCCATTCATGACTTTTATTGAACGTAAGCTACACATCCGTGTGTATCTCATCAGATTACATAAGGCTATCCTTGTTAGATAGGCTCCTTAAAATTTTGCCTAATATATTTAAAAAAAGATTTGTTGTAGGCATAGCACAAATCTAGATCGGAGGCTAGTTAGTTTTTACTTGCGTAAACTACAATCAATAGAATCCAGATACGATAATTTTGTTCGAGAACTTCTCGCTCTCCATGACGCTGTGTATCATTTTTTAAAGCATTAGTGGCCACAACTGAGTTTTTTCACAAATTATATATCTAAAATTTTGCGTATTACTAAATGTGACTTCAGTAGTCGCAAAGTATTCAGACAGTGTAAAAAGACAGCTATCAGGTTTTAGCAAATGGAAAATAGACATTTGCTACATAAACGGAAAACGGTACATCATAACAGATGCGCTTGCAATGTCAGACGTCTTGCTTAAAACAAAATTGCTCTCGATATTCTAGTCAACACTGTGTCTTTCGGCGTGCCTGTTTTGACACTGTCCCTCTTACAAAAAAAACAATGCAGCAACACTCATTTTCAAAGATCAGTAGATTACCATACAATTGAGTTCGTATGCAAACGCTAGAAGGGTTTATTAATTGTATATATCATTAGTAGGTATCCATAAGAAAGTTTTTAATTACATTCAATCCTTTTCTCAGCCAAGTAGCAATGCGACTGTAAAATATTGTCTATTCATTCTTCAAATCAAAATATTTAACAGCTCCAACTGTCTTCTAATCATGATTGCTAAATTTCTAGAAAGCCTGCGACTTATCCTTTGGCATTGGTCGTTGTTTTATGTATCAAATGTTCGTTTTTTCATTCTCTTTACTGTGACGTGATAAGCTCACGTGTATCTACATGGTTCATATTTCATACTCACTTCTCTCACATGTTATAAACAACTGTTCTTAGCTTTATGTAATATGACTAGCTATTTTGAGCTAACGCCATATTTAGCACCAATAAAATGTCACAGTTCATACCATATTATGGGAAATTATCATATGTACAACAAATTCATTTGTTGAGCGCATATTCACTCACAAATTTCGCGAACCACAACGTCGGACATACACTTGTTCTTTTGGTCTTATCAAACTTCTTTCATTTACAATGATCAAGTCTGCCAAATTTAAACCTGGAATCGCCTGTTGCAATTCACTTTGCAATTTTTACGTTTCAACTCTCAAAACTTAACAGTACCTCTCTATTTTGCATCACGTGGTATGACCAGCCCATACGACTAAATAATTTGTAGCAATAACTAATGAATTATTGGCATCCTATTATAGGCGAAGCAGTTAACTGGTATGCACCAGCCAAACAACAATGATATATTTTGGTTAACTGGGTTCGAAACTCAGCCCGATATTATTAATTGAGCTTCGCCAGGAGGAATTTTTCTCTTTATTTTCTTGGAGAGAGGAAAGTGATGGAACAGGTTAAATTATATTTCCGATATCTTGTAAATTAATTCAAACACAAGACGCAATTTAATTGACTGATAATGGACCAAAGAGAAAGGTCGCAATTCATAAACCAAACACATGTGATCTGCAATTACTTTGTAACGCGCGGTTCCGCGTTACAGACCAACGAAGATTAATTTCGACAAATATGGTTTTCCTTAGGGTCACATATTGGAATTCTGGTTTTAGACAATCATTCTCTTAACTGTGATTTTAGAAACAATCTCCGTTAGTTTCAAGCGGTTTTAATTGGGATTTCTTCAACTGCAAATTTATTTGTATTTAATAGGGTTCAGTTTAATAATAATAGACACCCGCGCGTAATACGCCGGAAACATGCAGTGGATTTATATGATTTAACGCTCAAAGGCAGGATTTATATATTTTGTGTGCTTATCCCTTTACACCTGACTATCAACTGCTTTGCTTTCTTACGAAACTCTGTTCAGCTGAGACATTTTGGATTTATTTATTGTGTTTATTGTGACTACTTTTATGCCTAGATAGCAACTTGTGTTGACAATATATTATTTTGCTGCCGCATAGAGCACGGTTAATTGGGATTAACAGTGAATTTAAATTTACTGCAACATTGTGTACAATATACGTATGATGATTCGACTTAGCCTTCTCACATCACCCATTGGAAAAGAGTCTGAGACAGATCATAAACACGGCCCTCAACATCAGCTACCAGGCATATGTAGGAATGGCATAGCATCGCTAAATAAACAGCTACCCCGCAAAACCACATGAAATAACCGCAATACCCCTATAAAATAAACATCTACTTACCCGCTTGCTGCCTGTAATTATTGCCGCCTTTCTGCTGCATTGAGTATATGCTTCTGTTGTCTTTCCCACGCGGTTTTGCTAACTCATCTAGCTGTCAGTCACGCCTATCCCTTATCTAAGAATTTTCTGTCGTTTAAATTATTAATCGGATTTCTAATTTTCTAGCGTTCTTGATGTTGTCGCAGATCATCAGCAAGACTCAACAAGGCAATTGAACTATAATTAACACAACCAGATTCTTCTAATCCACTGATTTACGTGCATCTACCGAGAAAATCACTAATCCACGAGCAGGACACACATAATAAAGCCCTAGAAGGAAAACAGGATATCAGTCTCTGCTTTGGTACACTAATTCAGAGCAAAATCAACGTTATCATCATTCACGTGACGTTTTATTGCTTAAAGGTTATATAAAATAAAAACGATTGCCGCCATTTATTCCATCTTCCGATATTCTTGGTATTTTAATCTTTGAAATATTATAATATTAAAGATGTAATGATAAATACGTGATATCAAATTGTGTGAAATTTAAAATGCATCAAATCATGAATCGAATCTCAAGTACAGTAGATTATATGTGTGTTCACAAACTGACACCTAAATTTATGGTAAAGAAGAATAAATAACAACTCACATATGACAAAAGCGTCTTTAAAACGCAACGCCGAAACCAGTGTGACTCTTCCTATATGATAGAAAGCAAGTTATAAAACTGATGCCATGAAACCTGTGAACCCATTTGGGAACAGAAAAATGGTATTCACATAAATTTATAGCTGTATATATTTTGATTAAACGTTTCTAATTATTAACATTCATCTTTTATTTGTGCGAAAACTGTTTTCCAATACATTTCTCGGCAGGCGCCGTAAACCAAATGATCAAGCTTAGTTTTTAAAAATTTACTTTTGGTCTAAAATTTATCGTTAATTATTGTATCAAATCGGAATGTGAAGCCTGTCTCGTGCAAAAAGCCCAAACAAATAATCTGGAAGGAGATATACGTGAACAACAGAATTATTAAATTACCTGTTCCAGAACGTCCCTTCTATGCGTGCTTCAATAAAAAATACAAGACAGTATAAGCAGATATATATTGATTAATTTGATCAGTTTTTAATGAAAAAATGTGATAATTGCAGCAGACCAAAGGAAGATACAACCAGTCGAGGACCGTGACACTCGAAAACTGAAAATGGCGCACAATTCAAAGTCAAGTATTTAAACAAAGAAAGTTCTGGAAAATAAAAGAAAAAATTCTTTTTAAATAAAATTCGTTACAATCAGCCATGGTAGTTTAAATTTATTAGTTAATGTTACTTTACATTTGGCGGAGGATTTATATTCCTCCACAGGGTCACATATATGAATTCTAGTTTTTGACAATCATTCTCTTAACTGTGATTTTAGTAGCAATCTCTGTTAGTTTCATGCAGTTAAAATTGAGATTTCTTGAACTGCAATTTTATTTGTAATTAATAGTGTTTTTTTAATAATAATACACACCCGAGCATAATATGCCTGTAACATGCAATGGATTTATGTTATTTACCGCTCAAAGCAACGATTTCTATTTTGTGTGTTTTTAATCGTTTATATGTGAACAGTATTTTCACTGTTAAGACATTCTGGATTTATTTATTGTGTTTATTATGACTTTGCTTTTGTGCCTAGATATTAACTTTGTGTTAACTTTATTTTATTTTATTGCCGTCTAGAACACGGTCAATTTTGACTAACAGTGAATTTTAATTTACTTTGCAACCTTGTTCATAATACACGTATGATAATTCGACTTAGCTTTCTCAGTTTATGAGGCTGATTATAAGCACGGCTCACGAAACCCATTTCTTCCGATGTCAGCTGTCAGGCATTTGTAGGAATGGCATAGCATCGCTAAATAAACAGCTACCCCGCAAAACCTCTTACATAAATCGCAACACCTCCTACAAAATTCGTCGCACATTGTTTAAAACTCATTTTAAAGTTAAGGAATGGACTCCATGTTAAAAACAATTATATTTCATAGTACTCTTTTCATGTGACAAAATAAAAATTAATTTGACTTCACATTATCTCAATGTTTACAATTTGCAATTTTTTTGGCCATTCAAGTTAAACATAATGAGATGTTCATTAGTGGATACTTGAGAAGAACAAAAGAAAAAAACGGTTCTTGTACCTGTTAAATTTATTTTTCTCGTTGCACATGTACAGTGTTTTAGGAATTTTCTTAAGTCTCGTATTCAAAAGGAATCTTTCAAAAACTTGATACGTTAATATATAGAGCGCAATGAACGTTATTGTGGAAAGAACATAGTTCTCAGTGTGTTAAGCAATTACGGTTCCAATGAAATTTTGTGCGCAGTTTACAGAAGTTCAAACAACGGGTCAGTTGAATAAATCTTATAAGGTATGCGTATTCCAAAATTGAGCAGTTAAAGGAAGATGAAGCCGTGTTACAGCCAAGAATCGGCTATCTATCTTGTGTAGTGGATGAACTAAGACTTTTTGCAAGAATGAGATTACTGATGTTTTTTCCAGCCTTTATGAAAGAAGACAAAACAAGAATAAAGAAGAAATTAGAAAATAATGTAAACTTGGGGTTTTTTATAATTTGATACCGACCGGTTATGATAAACACTTGTTTAACTTAACAAAATACCAATAAATCAGCTAACTATGAAGACAGTATCGATGGGCCGAATTTATGGAATTCATAATTCTCATAAATACGATGTTGATGTTGAGGCATCATTTGAATTTCTAATTGAACGTACAAGAATTGAATATAAAAATTGATTCAAGACTAATTTAGTGGACCAGGCTTCACATTTGAAATCGTCCAAACTATCAGAACGGCATGCACTGACAAAGCAACATTTAAATGTTCTTAAATATATCAGCAGAAATGCATATATAAAAAAAACTACGCGCTGATAATGGAAAGATCGTTGTTATAATAACAAATCCTACTACCTAAAAAATCTGGAGAACTTGTTGAATGACAATACAAAAATCTCGCGTCTAGTCGACAAATCAAGTAAAATAGAAAAAGTGGAGCGCAAAGTAATAAATGAAGTTAAGATCTTGACAGATGCTGGCTTAAATTATGAGACCATTGCACACAAGCTCAAGCCAGTATGCTGATTTTCACCAACAATGTATGGATTACTAAAAAATACGCAAAAAGTTGTCCTATGAGAGCAATATCATAAATGGACAATTCTCCGTATCATGTATTGTCTGGGTGGTTAGTTCGTATACTGGAACCATTTCGCAAACTACTAGGTAATTATCCAGTTGCAGAGTTTTTCGAATCTATAAACAGAATTCAAGTTATAAATGCTAAATTTAGATAAATGTGTCCTTTGTTGCTACGTCTTTTTTTACATATGTTCAAACAGACGAAGCAAATGGCATTATAGTCCATGTGGTAGAACAAGACATATTATCACCTCTAGTGTCAGGTCATATTCTATGCAAGATTATCTTAATATGCACGAAAGACGTACGGTTATATTTTAATGGAAGCATCAATAAATAGACTGATGGTGTGGTAATGGGGAGCTCCATATCTCCAGTGTTGGATGAGATTTTCCTAAGGCATCTAGAGAAAACATTATTAAGGTGTAAAATAAGTGTGCTCAATACGTGGATGCTATTTTCCTTGTCTTTAACAGCGGGTCGCAATCACGAACATAGAGTCAAAATTTCAACAAAGTGCTAAAGAATATCGGTTTCATGTAAGAGCACGAGAAAGATGATTTTCTGCCTTTCTTAGATGTATTTCTATGGAAAGATACAAATAGTAAAATAAATAGAACTATTTACCGTTAACCAACTTGGTCTGCACTATATTTGCTTTACAGAAGTTTTGTGCCTTTTCAATATAAAAATGATGAATATTTGTGGCTGGTTTATAAGAATAGACTGGTTAGTTAGTCAAGATTCCAGTGAAAAAGAGCATAATAAAGTAATAAACGATTTAATGGCTATCCTAGACGATTTAATTAATTTTTGAAAGAGGAAGTCAACGGAAGCAAACGTATTTCCAACCAGAAGAGAAATCAGTCTGTCTGAGCTTCTCGTTTAAGGGGGATGCAGGTTCAGGAATAACACAAAAGAAAGTTGATACAGCATTAACCCACACAGTTAATACGGCTAAACTAAGAGTGTTATTTAATTTAAAAGACTTGCCTTTATCAGCAATCAACGAGAAACAGCCATTAATGTCGGCATCCAATATTTTCTACCAACATACATGCGCAAGTTCTCGATCAACTTACGTAGGCCGATCGTCCTGACAATTAATTTTTCGAATGTGACAACAATGAAAATTAAACGGCTGTTTTAATTCAAATGGGTAATACACGTCTGTAATTGCGCAACTGATCATTGAAACTTTACATTTATGTTCTCCAGACGTTGCATTTAAGATAATTACTAAATGTAATAACAGAAGGGAGTTATCCATATACGAAGCTTTGTTGATAAAAGAATTGCAGGCGGATTTATGCAATCAGAAGAAGTATGTTAAGGCGTTGAGCTCCAACTGGAGTTGATACACGCAAATGATTAGTTGTTTCTTTATTTCACACTCTCTCCATGTCTATATTTACCTATTTTGTTTGGCCTTTCAATTTATTTTTAAAGAAATTCTTATTTGTAGACAATTGAATAGAATATGAGAGGAAATCGTTTCTTGTATCTGATAAAATTTCTTTTTCTTTTTGCACATGGAAAGGGTACTATGAATTTTATTAAGGCTCACATTCCGAAACAATTATATTTACTAAATAAATAATAAGAAACATGTCCGTGTACTCTATACGCAACATTGCGCACCGAACGTCTGATCTAGAATGAGATTTGACTTGATTAACGTATAATTAAATTTCCTGCTCTTAACCGTTCCCAATATGCTCGAATAAAAAAGTGACCGTGTGGTCACAAGGAAATATAGGGTAGATCGAAAGTGTAAATGCCGTAAATGTTTCAATGCTGCTACGACAATTCAACAGAGAATTATCGCAAGTCAGGCAAAAATACACAAAAGTAAAAACAAGCCAAATTCTAAAATAAAAGTACTTGAAAGAATTTAAATAGAGAATGTTCTCGGCTTTTTAATTAATATTTGTTTCAATCAAACAAGGTGGTTTAAATGTATAAATACATTTTTACTTTATTTTTGTCATAGGAATTATCAAACTCTGCAGTCGTTATTCCGTGTTATAATTAATGTAAATGTTTTTCCTGGTGTATATCTTCATCTGAACATACATCTAATTGATCGTATGCGGTTCAAATAAAAATTATAATGTATATTTTAATTCAAATTTATCTGCACTAAATTCTAATATATTGTAAACGCCCCGGCTTCAAGTAAATGCCGTACGACGTTACAAGCTCGGTTAAGGTGCTCTGAATAGAGATTAGTTACTGATAGGGGGCCCTTAAGAAGGCCTGGTCGTGCGTTCTCCTGAATTATTAAGAGTGTGAAGATGTTCTAGAGCCTTGGGTGGACTCTGGTTGTTGTTGCTCCCGTTGTCAAGTTATAATCACGATGTGGATAACGTCGTTCAGGTTCTGCAATTAATTGGCTCGTCTCGCTGGTTGTACCGCAACAAGATGAGTCACGGATGTAGCCAATTGTTGGTGAAACTATCAAATCACCAGCGTAGGTATTGACAGCCGACAGAACGCACACGCGTAACGCAAAGCAGAATGCAAATGCGACAACTGACTTGCATGGTAAATTGCCGTGCTTAAATAGCATGCCATGTCTACTTGCACACTATTGGTTAAACGGCAAGTTTCGCTTTTTTCTCATTGGTGCAACGTAAATAAAATTGAATTTAATTTACGCAATATGTCGGACATTAATTTGTGTCGTTACAATATAATACTGTCAATGATTTTATGTCTATGCAAATCGATAATTTGATCTTAACAGCGGTTTACAGAAAATCTCAGCGGCAGCAATTTAACAATAATTAATTGAGCGGGTGGTGGTAACAATTCTTTAAATCAAGTTTGCGAGCATGAAGTAAACACCAATCCCGTTGGACTTATCCAGTCATCGACTGGTGGTAGTTTTGTTATGTTGCTTGACGACTGGTTAAATACAATTGAATTGGTGTTTACTTCAGCGGCAGCAATTTTTTCTTAGTGATTGACCTCAGACAAACCTGCCACCACATTCCGGTAGCGACAGAAGATATTGAAAAGACTGCGGTCCTTACTCAATTTGGCCTTTTCTAATATGTTTACATGCCTTTTGGACTTAAATGTGCTACACTGACATTTCAAAGATTCATGGAAAATGTACTTCGCGACGATATTGCTTACTATATGTCATATCTCGATGACATAATGGTATTCAATCCAGGCTTAGAATCTCATGCCAAGCATTTACGAAATGTCTTTTCACACTTATCCAACCACGAGCTCAAGAATGACTGTGACAATACGCAGATTGCAACTACATCCGTGGACAAGGTATTCAACCTTTGCCGACAAAGGCGAATTCAATCAGGAAAATCAAGCCAACAAAAATTGCTAGTCGGTTGCAGAAAATTTTGGGAATCATAAACTACTATCGCAAGTTCCTTCTCAGCCTTTCAAGACAACTTTATCATTTTTGTAGGCACCTGCGGAATCGAGAAGAACTTAGCAAGAACTCGAACATTTCTTGGTCATCTAAAGACGAGGAACTACTTCGACTTGCCCTCAACTCGTTAGAAAATGCTTCAATGCTAACGCATCCAGATTTTTAATGACCATTTCTACTCAAGACAGATGCTTCTGAGTTCGCTATTTGAGCCGCATTGGAACAGGAGATCGACGGAGTTCGAAAGCCCATCTGTTTTTACTGGCTTACTCTCCAACCAGTAGAAACGAGATACGACAATTTCGGTCGAGAACTTTTCGCCATTCACGAGGCAGTGCGCCATTTTATCAGCATCATTGGCAGCTGCAGATTTGTTGTTTTCACAGATCATGCACCATTAATTAGCGCACTACGAAACGCGACTTCAACTATCGCCAAGTAATCTGCCGGAGTGGAAAGACTGCTTTCACGTCTAAGCGAATGACAATTCGACATCTTTCATGTCAATCACGAACAAAACTTAATTGCAGACGCTCTTTCCAGGCCAGAAATCTTGCACCTACAACCTTCGCCGTTGCCATTTACTGTCAACTCCGTGACACTCAGTGAACCTGCACTAACGCCATCCCTTCTGCGAACGGAACATCGCGGTGACACTCACATTAAAAGATCAGTAGCCCGTACCCCACTAAGATCTATGCCGCACCTGGGAAGACTTACCAATTGTTTACTTCACGGGTATGCAGCCCAGCCAGCCAGTTCGGCTGAACAGCCTTCAGAGGAACGTTTTTGACCCCATTCACTCAATTTATCATCCAGGAAGCAAGAGAGTACTCGTTCGCAACGACATTGCTGTTGCACCACTACAACCAAAGTATCGCGGTTCTTACCCGATTTTGCTCAGAGAGCCAAAATACTTCATTATCATGCAAGGTGCGACATCTATATAAGTAAGCATAGATGGGTTGAAAGCGTTTATCGAACCGCCTGCTCCTCAGAACATACAACCTTATACACACGTCTCAGTTGCTATCTGTCTACAATCTCAACCTAGCAATAGATCGCTTTACATAGCGCACATCTGATGATTTTTTTAACATTAATTTTTCGTTATTCTACGTAGAAAATTTTAAACTTTATGCGCACTACATGCGCCTTAATTTACACAACGTGACTCTATGAATCCACATGATACATTTTTCTTCTCACACTCAATTTTCTCGCGTGGTATAACCAGCTGTTCTTAGCTAACAATTGTGTAGCATTTTAAACAATTCTTTGGTATAATGCCATCTCTTCGACAATGTTTGAGAACACTTTTTGTCGTTACCCGTCAATTTTCATGGATATACTTTTACATTGTAACGTATGGCTCGCACCGGAACTCACATTGTCTATTTTGATATGACCAGCTACTTAGAGCTAACGCATTGTGTAGCAACACTAATTAGTTATCGGCTTCATGTCATGGTACAGGCCAATTTCAATGCATATCTCAACTTCATCAGTTGCACAGTGACCACTCTACAAAATTCATGACCACAACGTCAAGCATACGTTAGCTCCTTTGGTCGTATTCAAAAACATTGACAGCGATCCAGTCTGCCCAGGTTTCAACCTAAACCTGGCAATTTCAATAACAATCTACATTGAAATCCTTACGTTGCGGCTCTCCAAACCTCACACTGATCTATTTTCACCTCACGCAGTATGACCGGCCACTACCGCTAACAAATTGTGTAGCAATTCCTAGTAGTTTTGTGGCATCATATAATTGTTGATGCAATGAAAAAGCCTTCTTCAGTACAGCATTTACGGTACATTATACATGTCTATGGGCAGAATAATAACCAGTTGCTTATTTGGGTTCAAACTCTTCCCTACATTTATTATCTAGCCTCGCTGAGAGGAATGTTTTTCATTTTCTCAGAGAGGAAATTGATATAAAGGATCAGGAGTAATTCGCCGACATATTGCGTAAATGAAATTCAAATTTAATTTACGCGGCACCAATTAAAAAAGCGAAATTTAAAGTTAACCAATGGCTTGCGATCTTTCTATTTCAAAAGTATATAAAAACGGTGCATTTACCATGCTAGTCAGTTATCAGGTTTGAATACCGCTAGGCACTACGTGTACGCGCTGTCCCCTGTCATACTGATTTTTCACTTACGCTGACTTCTGGACTTGCTTCACAAGTAGAGTCTCTGGGTCACACCAATCTTGTCGCTGCACAACTAGTCAGACGGAGCAACATCTATTTATTGGACCTCTACGTGTGCCAGTCACCACGGTGTTGTCGCATATCTTCAACGAGACAAAACTCAGCCTTCAAACATTCTCCCACCGATGATGTCAACGCCACAACAGAGGGTTCACCAGCCAGCCAACCAGAACCGGTCTCAAGTGTCAACGAGTACTTCTAGACACGGCTATATTATCTGACTTTCTCGGCATTTGCCGGAGAACGCAATTCCGGTCTCACTAACGGCCACAAACAGTACTAACTTTCAGCCGTCTTGGCACATTAATACTTTGTAACGACGTACGGCCTTTACTTGAAGCCAGGGCGTTTTACAGGCTCAACCATTGAAATAACAAATCAAAGATTTGATATGTAAAGATGAATGAAATTGTGACTAGCAAAGTATTTAACCATAGGGAAGTGAGGAGTTGAGAAAGAAAAGAGCTTTCACCAACTTCGTGATAGTTGGATCTGGTGAAAAAGCGATTTGATTTGATTAGGTAGGATCGATTGGAGTTCGAAACGTGAGATGTCCTAGCATCAATGCGGGGTAAGCTGGTGATGGACAGATGAATTTGAATGTGAGTTCGAAGGTAATGAAGGAACAGCTGCAGAAATCGACCGATGGAGTTTTTTGTCACGGAAATTTAATTTCTGTAAGGTAGTATTGACTAGGATGAATTCAACTAGATTGAAGCTTGTGGAGAGTCAGGCTGTCAGTGTCTCGTGCAGGGTTCACTGGCTTCCGTTGAGCGCGAATACGACTGATGGAAGGCGAGTAGGAACTAACGTCCTATGTATACTATCGGATGGTCCAGTAGACTTTTCGAGTTTCCAGTCGTTCGCTGAAACAAAAAGAAAGGATTTAGTGGAGCAGAACGTGGAAAAGTATTCCATATTTGGATGCGGTAGAATAAAAATGAGAATTGAAAGGGTATTACGGAGTCAAGAATTAGGGTAGAAAAGTGGTAATTGGAGATCATCCAGAAGAGACTTCACATTCAGTAAGTATAATTGGACTTTCGCAAGGCTCCATGTGTTATTGTGACATGTGTGATATAACGCCTAATAAGTACTCGTGAATTTTTTCTTTGTGTTATTGAAAATACACTGTATCAGCTTATATCTAGTACTCTAAATCTTTACAAATTTCATTGTTTTTATTACTTACATCAAATTAAATTAGGCTAAAAAAGACCGCCGCGTTCCGTCGTTTATCCTATTTCCGTATGTTTTTAACGTGCTTATTTTAAGGTTTTATTATAATTAGTATTGGTGAAATTCATGCCCAATATTTAAAGTATCGTTAGTTTATATAAAGCTTCGTTATAATTTTATTTTTGCCGTCACGTTTTTCATATTTGGAGTAAATTTTCATCCTTCATACTCACATAACCGAAGATTCTTTACCGTAAGGCTTCTACTGTAAGAAACTAGCATTACTGCTATTTAAATTGTTTCCACATTATATCTTTTTTTCTAAAATTTGTTTATACATTCATTTCAGCTACTTTGTGTTATATAACGTGAATTATCGCCGGTGATCTCCCTTTTTGTTTTCATGTTTTGACTCAAAGATTGCTAGGAAAAGTTGCAACTCCAGTTGGTTCAAAATAATTTGTGACCATATTTTGACTCATTAGTTTGTTTTGGAAATACCAACAAGTATATGAATGAATTTCAGTCATCATTTTCTTTCTTAATTTCCTTTACTTTATGTTGTCATAACAATGCTGAAATTTGTATAATACGAGTTCAAAGCATTTTATTATTTGCATGTAATTTTGTTATTATTTATTATGCGCCTCCAAATAAACCTGCTTTTGTTTTTTTATTAACATTTAAATTTTTTAAATTAGTTAATGAGACCATATAGTCCGATAATTGGAAAGATAATAGCAAAAAGGACTATTTATGGGCGTGTGACAGTGACTAACAATTATAATTCATTAATATAAATTTGTGATTAATAAATAGCTTGTTAGAATATATACACAGGCTTGAAAATAGTAGCATGCCAATATCAAATAGAGAATGTGATTAAAAAAGAAATCGGATGTAATAAGAAATGAAATGATGACCCTTGTCTCTTTTAGCGCTAATTTAGATTATTCTTATTACATCTATTTAATCGCAGTTTCAATAAATTAACAAAGAAATAAATAGAGCTAAGTATGGGCTTTATTTGATTTATATCGTTTTCTACTTTGAGAAATCACCGTTCCCTTGTTATCATTCGTGATTTCAATATTGGTTTTAGTAGTGGTATTTGTGTGATATTGTTGACCTGGATCTATTAAGTTTTCATATGCAACATGTTTATAGCTATCTGGATGTCGGTTCCATGTTTCGCTAAGTAATTGGCTGTATAGGATGATTGGTTTTTAGAATAGTGACATTCTAAAATAAACTGTGAAATACAGGGATGTACATTTTAGGATCACTCGTTCTATTTTCTCTGGAGATGCAATTATAATGAATCTTAAATGTATAGAAGTTCATTTGTTTAATATTTTTGTGTTATTTAATTGAAGATATTGTTGTTCTTCTAAGCCATAGTGGCTGAAGGTTAGCCTGAGCGAGTAGAACATATTTAAAGACGCACACTTTAGGAAATATGCATGGAGTCCATCAATTTGCCAGATAGTGCATTTATTTTAGTTGTGGTTCTGTATTCCAGAATAAGCCTAAGCTCAGTCTTTTATGTTTTCCTTAATGTTAAATTGATTAGAGACTTGGCCCCGACTGCAGTGGTGGTAATATGTTGTTTGAGACAATTTATTTTTAAGAATTACTTCTAGGTGTTCCATTGTCTCTTTGAGGAATGAATTCCTCAAGATAAAGAATGGCGTCAGTGAGTAATACATATTTACCGAATTTTATTAGCTTTATTTAGGTTTGCTGATTTGAAGTGACTGATTTTGGAGTGTACAATGAATGCTGTTTAAGTTTTCTTGAATATTTGGCAACGGTTGAGCTATATTTCTTTGGTTGCTTGAATAAACTAGTGCGCTTTCATCAGCATATTTCATAATTTTACCATTATTAATTGCATTATTTATTAAATGGAATACAATATTAAAGAAAAATTGTCCTAATTTTGAACAATGGAACTCCAGCATTGATGGGCACTGGAAAAGTTGGCGTTCAGTGTGGTGTGACGACGGATTGTCTTTTTGACAGTTATTTAAAGATGAATTCTAGTTTGTTTGCGCACAAGTTTATGTTCGCAAGTTCCTTAACGATTGCGTTGATATTGTACCAAAAGCCTTAGAGATATCTAGAATTATTGCAATAGCGTCATTGTTTAAGGATATAATATTGTGTATTTCATTTAGCAATGTGTTCATGTTTGTCGAACATGATCGATTGCGAGGTAAATCATGTTGATTGGGGTCTTTGCATTGAAACAGCGGTCCAGTTCGTTTATAGATGGTAATTTCCAGGTGGGTTAGCTGTTGGTCTTAACTCTGAATTCACTAGGGGTTTGGGATTTTGGTAAAAATTTGAAATTTATCTGTTGCATCTCATGGAGGATGTCTTGATCCATTAGCGTGGTATAATACGCTGAGCAGGTTCATTTAGTGCCTAAATTTTATAGATATAATGGCTTTCATTATTATATCTTCTGAGATATTTTTCAGCTTCAGACAGCTTATTTGATCGCGCTATGGTGATAATGGAAGAATAGATAAGTTCTTCGGCTGTTGACCTGCTAGATACGAGTTTACCAAATTGACGAACTCGTAGTTAGAAAACAGAATAAACTTACTGTTTACACGTATAATTTTCCCTTTATTATAGATTTCTTATCTAACTAGAGAAAATGCTTTTTGAGATTTCAGATTTTTGCTGATATTTTTCACTGTTCTGGTACTATATCTTAATTTTTCTTTACTTTTATAGTCCATTTTTTTAGTTTCGCTATAAGTATAGTTGGTACATGTGCTAGTCTTTGGAATAGCTTATTTCTACGTTGTAGTAGAGATTACGCAGGTTTGGTGTTGAAAGGTGTAAGTGTCGTCGTTGACTTTCAGTAAGCATAATTGTGTTGGAGATAGCTTGGTAATGATGTATTCTATTCAGTTATGTGCATGTTGATGATTTTTATAACCACGTGCTAGTATGTACGTAAGAGAATCCCTTACTGTAGGTGCATAGACTATTGTTGTAATAAGAAGTTTTTCATGATCGTACCGTAGGATTTAATTTTAGCGCTTAATATCAGTTGCTATGTTCTCATTTGTGCTTACAAATTGATAATCAAGAAATAAACAACACTCAGTTTTCTCTACAAATTTCTTATTGAAGATATGATTATGATATATATATTTCTAATTTTGAACTTATATGTATCATGTCTCTGGAGCAGAATATAAACATTTAATCAGATAAATCCTAATAATATTGCTATAATTTGAAGGGATTTTTACATACACATTTTTTCATATAAACTTTGCCGTCATGCAGTTATATGGCCCGATGTAACTTACAATTTCAATTAACAATATTATCGCAATGGTTCGGGCTTTCTATTAAAGGAATATTCAAAAATGCTACATCTCTGATCATTTATCGATATTGTGCTACATACAATTTTTTTGCAATTCTGTAAATAAAATTTCTGTTCTGTAAATAAACAAAAACCCAATCGAATTAAACCAGTTGAGCAACAGGAAAACTTCCGTCAGTCACACGTACTGACATAGTACCAATTAGCGTTTGAAGAGCCGCGAGCCATCATTTATCTCATTCTTTAGTCATATTTCTTTCAATTCTCATGCCGACATTTGTAAAATACAAATTTCAGGACTTGAGCTTATTTCTACACGTTTTTTATCAGTGCCATCGGTACTATTGACGACGTGCATTTGCTAGTTAACATTTAAAACTACTGTATCCTATTTTTTATATCGTGATCCTTTTAACAATTTCGCTAGACGGCCTCTGTCACCAAATCGAAATTTAGCATTATTAAAGTATAAATTATTTTTCTGTAGATCTAATGTAAGTCTGTCTAGATATATAGCTGCGAAAAGAAATTGGTTTATCTATTTTTTTCTAATTATTTGCTCCAGCATCATTCTACAATGCTCAGTTCGGTGTCATTTGAAAGTATTATGTGCGAAAATGAGATGGACAACAATTAAACGCACAGTTGTTTCAAAAGAAATCCAATTACAGTAAACTACTTTGGATAAGCCTATCCTTTAATATGTAGCATAGCTGATAGGAGCATGTCAAAGTATAGTATTGACCAACAAATGGATAGTTCAGGATAAAAAGAAAAAGTTTGATTAAATAAATATCTGTGATGATGATGACTAGCAAATTCGCATAGACGATAATAGTAAGGAGTGTGATACAGAACGTGCATTAATAAACAAAGCAGATTTGCAACATGCATCGTAAAATTGTATGCATAATGACTGGAATATAAAGAGAATCTTAAATCTCCGCGATTTGCGTTCGCGGGTTGTCGCTTTGCACTAAATTATACTTGATGGACCGTATGTAATTTGAATCTAAATTAATTAGTTCTATCCCATTCTATCCTATTTATATGATATGCGCAATTAAAAATCATCGGACTTTCAATTGAGTTGTTTCATAGTTTTACACGTTTTTCTTAAAAGAACGCTGTAATCACGGAATATTCTTCATTATAAAGCGATCGTTTACTTTGAAATTTAATTAAAAGATTTTAAATCTAAGGTTATATTGCATTTATATATACTTCGTTTTCTATTGTAATAATTAAAATTTTACCCCGTGTAATCCTACCTTGATTGCATGGTTGTTCTTTATAAGGACGAAAATGCAGTATATTGTGTTAGTGACTCGCATAATTATTAAACATATATATAGGAGTGATAATCTCTGGATATATTATATATACCGATATTTCATTTTATTTGATATATCATAAGTGGTGTTGTTTCATTTCCAAATGGTTCTAGATTTTGTGTTAGTTATACATATATTAGCTTTTCTGATAATCCCTGATTATTTCATTGAAAAATATTATTAATGATTAGTTAATGTAATCCAAAAAAACTTACGAAGAGAAACGTGACATCACTTCTTCTCTACATTAATTCTTTTCCTTGGATTTTTTTCGGAGTGCTAGCGTCATATGTTGAATCTCCGCGATTTGCGTTTGCGGATTTTCGCTTTGCACTATCAATTTCGCAAAGTTCCGATTGATCCTCATTTCCAAGTACGCGTCTGTTTTTTCTTCGATCAGGTTGGTTGCGTATTCGACCCTTTCTTCCGAAGGCTTCAACATCGTTCCTACTAACCACTAGAAATGAGGTACGATCTTATCTTCGTTGACTGGCGACGATTCGATATGACGCTTCCCGTATCGTCCTCAGACCTCTAACTACACACAGTCAAAATGCTCACAATTGCACATTTCCTTAAATCTTCTATCGTATCGTCTATCATATATATATATATATATATATATATATATATATATATATATATATGTGTTTAATAGCTATGTGAGTCACTGTCACAATATGCTGCATTTTCGTCCTCATAAAGAACAACAATGCAATCAAGGTAGGATTACACGGCGTAAACTTTTGATTATTACAATAGAAAACAAAGTATAGATAAATGCAGTATATAACCTTGGATTTAAAATCTTTTAATTAAATTTCAAAGCAAAAGATCGCTTTATAAAGAAGAATATTCCTTGAATACAGCGTTCTTTTTTAAAAAAAGTTTAAAACTATGACACAACTCAATCGAAAATCCGATGAATTTTAATTGCGCATATCATATAAATAGGATAGAATGGGATAGAACTAATTAATTTGGATTCAAATTACATACGGTCTATTAAGTATAATTTATTTCTGGAGAAAATTTAATATACAAAACGCTATTAATTCAGTGAAATGTGTTTAAAAGTGCGTAAAGTATTGAGATATTTAAATATATAACATCATTAGAAAATTGAATAATCGGAGATATAATGTAATGCATAAATTTGTTATTAAACCTCAAAGGCACTATGGACCCACAAGGACACAAACACGAACAGTAACTTTTAAATAATTTAATATACCAAGACAGCAAATTTTGTATACCATTTTCTCTATATAACTAAGAAAAATCCAATTTCAATATAAAGAATTGCTCAACCACTCAAAGGTAACTAACTGATCTGTGTTATGATTAACACAGGCTTGTTCCCTGTCAACTCTATTTGGGGGAATATTTTGGATACCTTCGTCGGTGACCTTCGTTGCACCGTTCACCAGAAGTCTCAGAAAGAAATTTATAGAGTAAGTGCGATATTCCTTTTATGCATTTACTTTGTACTTCTGACTGATTAGTCTCGTGTTAGCTAGTTGTCATTTCGCTAGATAGGTGGGCATCACGTATTTTTGTTTTCCCATAACGGTTGTGTACAACCAACTAAGTGAATTAAGAGTTGTTAAAACTTAATTTTCATTCATCTCAAATAGTGAGCATAAAATGAATAGTCTAGAGCATGTAAAGCTTAAATCTATATTCAGCCCCTCTAATTTCACTTAGTTCGTTGTGAAATTTCAGCCATCTATTATAAAACTACCCAGTCAGAAAGATATATTAAATGGCTAAATAAAATATTGCATTTTCATTATTTACTTGTTTTTAAGACTTGTGATGATTGGTGGATTGAAGAGGGATACTGGCTAGAGTATCCAGAATATTTCTGCACATAGAGTTGACCGAAAATTTACTTGTGTTAGTCACAAAAGAGAGCAGGTTATTATGAAATTTCCAGTCTAGCATTCTAGTTGTCCTTTAAACTGAAATGTATTGTCATACTTTTCCGATTTCAGTACAGATCAGTTTGAAAGACATCTAGTTAGAAAGCACCTTTCTCAGTCCATTTGGCAGTTTCTTGGAAACTTCTTGTTTTAGAAAAGTGGAAAGTTTTTAGACAAATTACTTCCATAGATGAAGTGATTTAAGATAATCAACACCTAGTCCCTGCGCCATGTTTCTTGACTATCGTATTTATATAAACAACCGTTCGTTTATTCAAATGAAGTGTTTTCCTAAAGTAGCTCAGTCTCATAGATTATAATATTTACAGAGATGTAAGTGGCAATCTATCAGAAGATATAGTTTCAAATACAGGGCGAATGCATTTCAAAACTTCTATTTTCACAACTTCCATCATGTTTGGGGAACCTTTTTCATTGTATTCTTAGTAGCGTTTGCGTATACCAAGATCGTTCTAACCCAAATAATATACAATTAAAGTTGTATTTATTCCATAATATGTTCCTCATTCTTAGCGTAGCCGACTATTCTCTCTCAGTACGTCTCTCAGTGGAAGCTGTACATTGAATGATCGTTCATATGTCCTGGACTTCTTTTGGTTTGATCTAAAAACACGAAGAATAACATCATTATGAGTATGAATGTTGTAAAATTCCGCCGTAAACCAATGTTTAACGCTTTGACTTTTTGAAAGTTAACCTTCAAACTTAACGTTACTAAGCGCTTACTCAGATTATTAATTTACGAAGTTAACAAAACAATGTTTTTCAGATCAGTTGAATTAAAGTCCATATGGCATCGTGAAAGAATGTGCTTAGAGGAGATGCTCTAATGAACAGAAAACTATCTCATTGCGTGATATAATAGAGCTTACAAAATTATATCATTTTACAAATCCCATCAAATTCTTATTAATTAATTTTGGTGATGATAATGCTTCTCGTTAAGACAAACTAGTTTTAAGCAAATATTTAAAGTGAGTTTTGGCTAGACGAGAATTTGCAGAGGTAAAATAAATAAAATGTTATAGCAGAAATAAAACATTAGTGCCAAACACACATAAAATGGCTCAATGTCAATCAGGAAAGGAATCTGCGATTATTGTAAAATCGACTAGAATATAATATGTTGAATAGTATATATCTGTAAATAAATTCAGTATACAGTTATGAGCAGTGGAGTAAAATTAGTAAGATGAAAGACTGTCCGACGATGCCCAATAGTAAGATATTCTACGTTGCCTTGTAATTATTAAAATAGGCGAATTGAATAAACATGCTCCTTTTTTACAATTCAACGCATCCATAACTGTGAATAGTGCATTTGATCGCCTTGAATTCTTATGTAACTTTTCAGAAACAGCTGTGATAATAAAAAACTCAGTGGCTATGTACTAAGTCTACAAAACGCGATGGAAGAGCCTTTGTGTGGTGTCTAACAGTCCTATTCATAGAACACAAGCCTTAGTTCTCATTCCCAGTAATCCTGGTATAAATTCTGCAATGTACTAGGGAGCTCTATCAATAACTCAGGCAATATGTCTGACGAGGTGAGTATGATAATCGTGAAAGCTAGAGTAGCTTTCTCCAACCTTAGTCATTTATGGAGAAACGCGAGTATTTCACTTCTTTATAGGTCGTGTTTACAATGCATCTGTACACACAGTTTTATTATACGCTAATAAGACATGGAATCTTAAAGTCGATGATTTTAGTCGCTTATGGGCATTCGAATATCATTGTTTGAGAAGCATAGCGCATGTAGGTTTCCATCAACGAATTACCAACGCTGACATCCGTAGCCGTATGTTTGGATCGGACAAGTTCTTTGTAGAAAAAAATAAGGCTCCATCAACTACGTCGACATGGTCAAGTTTTACGTATACATTCAATTCGATTGCCCAGTAGAGCATAAGAAAAATAGTGGACAGATTTTGACATGTCGGATACAATTAAAGCCAACTACATTCAAATGGGGTTGTACGAGACCCAGACGTATATCTGGATGGAGTCGACGTACGCATCATAGTTCTAGGTTGGAAACCCTAAGCGATCTGGCATTCAGTCGAGCACAGTGGCGAAGTTGTTTCAGATTTCTCGTAGAATCATCTTTCTTTTCGTCGTTGGGCAGATTTAGCTGCAAGGTTTTGCGATATGTATGACGTGATACGGGTTAAATCGCAAAAAATAGCTCCATTTGTTGCCTGCGAAGCTGTCGTCACCGGACTTAAGTTGGTTTTCTTGGATTTGAGAAAACTTGGGTAACTTTTTGCGGTCGAAAAGGCATTTCCACATGCATCACATCATTTTTTAGTGTCAATTGAATAAGGCCATCAATATATTGAGAGGAATGTACGCAGGCTTATGATGAAATTAGAAATTTTGAGTTTTCAGCCAGGTTAATGCTCACATTTTATAATGTACTTAGCCTATCTGATGTCCGAGTTTTCTAGATAGAGGAGGAAGAAATTAGGCGTGAAGGATGGGTGTCATGGACCTGAGTAAAACATTATGTTAATCTGTCTTCAGTGATATTATACCATTCGATTAAACGTTTCCCTGTTAATGAAAAATCTGCATTTTTATATGGTATCCCTTGATGTAGTGTAGGTAAGATTAATAAGGAAGACACTTGACAATAATCAAGATTCGATTAAAATCGCATGGCGCTGGATATTGTTCAGTGCTTTATTGAAAAGGGCATAAGATATCTAATTGTTGCTTCGTGTGGAAAGTAAATAACATCTTTTTAGCAAACTGTCAGCTAAAAACTGCGGTAGCGGTTGGTTTTATGAAACTAAAGTATATCAATTTACATTGAAACGGTCAAAGTCGACTAAAAGGATGATATGATAAGCCGGTTGTCTGAAAAAGTTAATTCAAAAGTTAAGCCACACACATGTCCTTTATCATTGATTTTTTCCAATATAATTTCTTTTGGATTGAAATTATTTATGGGCAACGCCAGTATACCTTTCTTTGGTGTTTCGATCGAAACAACCGACTGGTTTTGTTCGATCCGCGCGGGTGAAATTGACTAGGTAATAGATTTCTAAATCTTATAGCGAAGGTCTTGTAGGTAGACTAGATAGAATAAAAATGCTTACTCGATTAAGGTTACTGAAAATATAGATCAGTTTCATTTTTGACTGTTTTTGCACGTTCGAAAAATGATACGAACAAAATTTTAATTGTATATGCAGACATGCTATTTCTTAGTATTTATTTGTTAAAATATAATCTTTTGTGAACGAATAAATTTGAATTTAATTTCCATATCTTTGTGATATTTCTAGGCAAGATCACTTATGCTATCGTGCGTGACAATGTATAATGGTTTCATGTGCTAAATGAGTGTGTCGTTTGCTAGTCAGTTTTATATTGTGACTAATATTATGAACGTACACGTTTTTGAATAAGTAGTACAAGTGTAAGAATTACATTCTGTACTCACCTTATTTAGTATCTTCGGAAATGTCATTAGAGTGAGTTTTAAATATAAGGCTGTTCAATTTTAACTAACTTTATGTTATTTTATTAAACAAAGTGCTCTTTTTAATCACAAAAGTTAACGGTTAGTCTGAGCATTATTTTCTGATTATACATTTGAGAACGCACGCTTTGGAGTATGCTTGGTGGCTTCAATGTATCGCAGAGTTTATTTCTTGTGAGGTTCAAAATATTCCTCGTATAGTCGAAGTTAGGTCTTATATACGTCTTAAACAAAATGAGCTCTATTTGCTTTGTTCGCCCTGGTATAAGTTTGGTATTGAGTATGAACGCGACTATATTCTATTTGTGAATTATTCCTAGACGCTTAATTGTATTTTTAAGAAACATTTCTTTAAAGTAAAGGATGCTTTCTGGAATTAATAGGAGACCGTCATATAAGTGTTAATCATAACTTGTATATTTGGAATTTCATGTTCAAGGGGTCTTTTTTAATTTTTTGCGATGATTGAGTCGATGTTGTCTTGCCTTAAGACTGACTTAGCCATAAGGGTTTTGTGTAAAGGTTTAGTTTACCTCACTTCTGTGTGTTATCTAGATAAATATACTCACAGTAACTAGGTATGCTCTCTCTCTCTCTCTTATAAATCTCACTTTATTTGTGTGAATAAATTATTAATTTTATCGTTATTGAAAAAATTCTTTTTTGTTTCTCTTATGTTTATATGACAGTGAAACATTAGGTTATAGTAAATACTGTTTGTTGCGAAGAACTAATATATATGCAAGTATGTATTAGGTTTTGCGAACCTAGTAAAAAATTAGTTCAGTTGTGACCAGAAGGATAAACCAAAGGCAGCATGAACGGAAGAGGTATACTTTCCGTTATACTT
The DNA here is from genome assembly GCA_029291075.1 of Eudiplozoon nipponicum. Lineage (NCBI taxonomy): Eukaryota > Metazoa > Platyhelminthes > Monogenea > Mazocraeidea > Diplozoidae > Eudiplozoon > Eudiplozoon nipponicum. The sequence goes on from JAQBSW010002616.1 coordinate 62,860, forward strand.
TCTCTTCAATATTGGGCATTTCTAGTAATAGTCAGATTTGCTGCGGCCATGGATTTAACTTTTGTGCAATTGAGCTAGTTTTATCACTTATCACATACGCTACCGAAGCTGAGAATTGAATACGCCTACTCGTTCTATATCAACTTTCAATTTGGTAAATATTTGATTCGAGCGGGTTCTTGTGAGTATAATTTTCAGCAAATTTCCAGACAAGCATCCCCTCCTGTCATGATGAGAAGAGACCATGCTAACTGGATAAATGATATTTAATTTAATTGTAATGACCTAATATTGTTGTCTATATATTTTACCGACATTAAATAAATAGTGCAAAAGATAACGAATGCGATTCAACTAATCGACTGTTTTCCTCCTTATTGTTCAATCATCATTTGTAGCAAGAATTGGGCTACCAAACATTTATCCATTAGGAATTTGGTTTCGAGTTATACAACCCGTCCTTTATGCCACGGAAGCTGTGCACTACATGCTATTTACGATTTTAGCAACTGGCTTCTGATCAGCTTTCACTGCAAATTTACACTCGTTAGGAAATATTTCTAATTAAAGTTCAAATTAACAGACACAGGCCTTTCTGTTTTAAAAGGCCTAAGATGTTCATCGATAACTTGCGCATGTATTTTGGTAAATAATATTTGCGTTCGACCAGACAGTTAATAACTCAAATGTAAGTACTTTGCAACTTAAACGCCTGTTGTAAATAAAATTGCGAATACACGTCTGCAATTGCGCAAAATATCGTTGAAAGCTCGCACGTATGTTTTCCATACGTAGTATTTAAGGTAATTACTAAATACAGAAACAGAAATGAATTCGCAACTCACGAAGCTCTATGGATAAAGAAACTGCAGCCGGATTTATGCAAACAGAAAAAGCAAGTTCGGGCATTGAGTATGAATGGATGTCGATGAAAATAATTGATTGTTTTTGTCTTGCCTTTCAGTATATATATATATATATATATATATATACTTATATATATTTATATATATAATTTTCATTTCAATAAAAACTTAATATTGCATCGGGTAGTTAATGCAATTTGTCAAGCCCATCGATGTTTTCATTATTGGGAAATCGATACATGCCAGAATTTTCCGTGACGTGATTTGAACTGAGTTGCATATGCTGCGTAGTCTTGTGCTCATCCTTTGAGAGACCACTACCGAATACGACATGCACGCGTCAGTTAAATTCTTCCATAAGTAGAACCCTGTATGACATCCCTTGAGGTTCAAAGCTCTAACTAGCCGTCCGTGATCTTTCATTATAGAAAACGCCATGCCACATGGAGAAGTGATATTGAATTGAAGTTTCGTAGCTTGATTTTTTATTATATGTATGTTGTATATATATGAACTAAACACTGTATAATGTTGGAAAGGCAATGTGTCCAGTAAACTAGTTTCATCCTTATAGAGAACCTGTCATGTACATGTTACAACTTGCTGGGAGCGAGGCAAATATCCTTTCGAGTCTCGCACTCATCAACTGTGCTACATTTGCCGCACAGTAAACGCAATCGTCAGTTATATACTAACATACGTGTTCGGTTAGCCTTTTTTGTAGTTCGAACCTCTGGAATCGTTTTTGACCTAAAGTTCTTTCTAGTGAACCTCAATTCGTCATTATAGGATTGACACCGAAAGTTCGAGTAAGCTCTAGAAGAATCTGCACGTGGTTATATTTACCATTCATGCTGCCTTTGGTTTATCCTTAGTCATATTTGAACTAATTTGTTACTAGGTGCGCAACCCCTAATAGACAATTGCATATATATTAGTTCTCCGCCACAAACAGTATATGACAATTTAAAACAACACATCGTAAAAGAAGAATAATTTGAGAACTAATGGATCCGTCTTAGATCAGGAAAACCGCAAACAGTATCTAACTTAGATTACATGTTGAGCCTACATGTAGTATACGTCTTAAGTGTGGGTGATATTAGTTTTGTATTGGCGAGTTATCAAATGCGTGTTTATGTCACTTTGTTTCTAGATTTATGACATCTTATTCGTTTAGTGTCAACTAGTTTCCTCTCAGGGCTTATCATAACGTCTGTTTGTGAAATGTGTCCACATTTGGCTCTTTTCCGTATGTTTGTGCTTATTTGTTTATTTTGGTTATGAATTGTCCGCCCATGTTTTTTGTGCTAATCTCGCAACATCTGTCTCTTGCCAAAGAATAACCTACAGTAAGCGTTCAGTTTATATTTAATGGTGAGTATTTAAATTAGATAAATGGTATTGCCATTGGAAGTTGTTTAGAACCGCCCCCTAGCAGTTGTAAACATGCATAATCTAGAAAAACCGACCCACAGAATATACTTGAATACTGTGCACTGTATAGAAGGTATGTAGACAGTCTAATGTTCTTTATTTCAAAAGCTCTAAATCATAGAAAATCTTTGGATCAAGGCACCTGAGCGGAATCAGATCAAATTTATTGACAGCCTGGCAAGTCGATACATCGGAAATCCATATTAACGTGACAATACATTCATTACAATAGCTGCGTCCAAAAGTCTTACAAAGGAACCTGATAAGTAACTGTGCCTACCGAATCAGAAAGATATGCTCGGAGCACAAGCTTGACAAGGAGTTAAAAAAGTGCTTAAAAATGAACAAGTATCCGGATAAATCTCATACATCAGTAACGAAAGGGTTTGCTTGATACTACATTTCGAGATGTTCCAGCCTCCATAATGACTAGAAGAATAAACCAAATCACGAGAATTTACTATCCGATTTTCACGGTAGACATCACATTCAATACACAGAGAGTAATGTTTTTAAATGCAAAATATCACCTGCCTTCTTTCTTCAAATCGCTTTTTGTCTACAATTCCACATGTATGTACAGCAGCAATGTATGTCAAACAGTAAGAACCCTTGCTGAATGATAATAAGTTTCAACATAATATAGCATATGATTGGACGGGAATAAGGTAAGCATCGCGTATATTCAGTAAAAAACTCCATCCGTACATAGATTACCGAATGTAAAGGAAGCAACACCAAAATCAGATGTACAAAAGTAAAGGAAGGAAAGAGATATAACGCTAAGCAAAAAAAGACCGGGCTTGGCAAGTAATAGATTCTGTACAATTAACACAAAACACGCACACATATACAATTCAGAAACAAAATAAACAAACAGACGAAACATATGCACTAGAAAGTGTGCGCACACTTTCCTTAAGCATACGGTATGCTAAACCCAGAGAGGCAACTGACACCAAATGATTTACCAGACACAATATATCTAGAAAACAAGTGACCTCGAAAGACATTAAATGACTATTACGACTCAGTGGTTAGAGTACCAGAATCCGAAGCAGACGTGCCCAGGTTCGAGCCCTATCCGCGGCAAATTCTGGCCAGTACGGGATGAGTCCCAACAAGGATGAATCCGGGCTACTGGATGAATTGCCTTTTCTACACTATACAATTCTTAGTTTATACTGACATATGTAAGTAATTAATGGGTCAGGTGCTTATGTCAAGATCGCAACCTTGATTATGATAATTTTTTTCATTGCCCGCGCAACCAATGTTTGTTTACATTTCATCATCAACAAAATTCCGTTAATTCTTTTGGAACAACAAGTATGCCCAATATGTAATTTAAATATTTGACTGCATAGAAATTCTGCAGCCGACATTTTCGGTCAAGCACAACGCATGCGAGGCTACTAGAGGTGAGAGCCGCATATCTAATTTTGCTTTCCATATATTTGCAATGCGGCTTGGTCCTCACTAGTTGGCTTGCCGTTTTGCTCTAATGATGATCATGAAAGGTAGAAACGCGTCAGTACATGTAACTGATGGTAGTTTTGCTATGTTGTTCGACGATTGGTTAAATACAATGGGATTGGTGTTTACTTCAAGCTCGCAAACTTGATTCAAAGAATTGTTACCACCACCCGCGCAATCAATGATTGTTTAATTTAAATATTTGGTTTGTTAAGATTATTTAGTTTTCTTATCAGGTTCTTACCTGAAATTTTAGCAAATAGATTTACCTTCAACTATTCCAACTAATACTTTGGGTAGGTGTTTAATGAGTATGAAATCGTGGTTTTGCACATGTAATATTATTTTATATGCGAACAATATTTGTAATCGACAAAATGCAAAACCAAGAACTTGTATTCTGGACTCTATTCAATGGTTAAAAATTTATATTTATTTTGTATTTCCTTATTGACATCTGCGTCGACATCTGCATGCTGATTAAATTTACGATTTCTTAGTAAAATTGATGACTATATACCTGAAGCAAAACACATATCATGTACATCCGAATGCACATACTTAATGTCTAAAAAAATGTATGTATCCATTCTAAATATCATGAACATACACATGTCATCATCATCATCATCATCATCATCATCATCATCATCATCATCATCATCATCATCATCATCATCATCATCATCATCATGAGCAGCAATACAAAAACCGCTATTGACTGATGCTTCGCTGCCATATGACCATGAGAAGGAAAATAATTAGAGAAATATATGCTGCATAAAAAGGTAGTGAATTATAAAAATTGCAAAAAAGTAGAAGCAATAATAATATGAAAAATATTCATTTAGTCAAAAAAATTCTAATAGGAGATTAATTTCTGACGAGGAGTATTTTGTTAATATTAGTATATTTACCTAGATAACACACGGAAATGAGGCAAAATAAACCTCTGCACAACCGCATTATGGCCAAGTCAGCTTTAAGACAATGCAACTTCGGCAATACTTGTAGCATACTTATTCAGTTATGCTTAAAAGTGCACCTGAACAGTTGGAAAATTATGATAATAAAAGACAAACTTGGCATATTCATTATCATCATCATGCACAGCCATACAAAAGCCAATAGTAACTAATGTTTCACTGCCATATAACCATAAGAAGCGAAACAAAAAAAGAAAATTTTTATAAATAACGACAAAAATAATAATTTAGGCACACAAATTATTAGTGAGATTTACGAGAGAGAGAGAGAGAGAGTACCTAGTTACTATGAGTATATTTATCTAGATAACTCACAGAAGTGAGGCAAACTAAACCTCTACACAACACTATTATGGCCAAGTCAGCTTTAAGGCAAGGCAACATCAGCAATACAGCTTCCTTGCGAGTTTCACTGTATCACGTCATAAACAAACCAAACCTCGCAGCTAACTCTGCCCTACTAAGAAAAAGTTACGAAGATGATTCTACTAGAAATCTGCAACAAGATCGCCACTGAGCTCGATTCGATGCCATATCGCGCAGGGTTTCTAACCAAGAACTATGATGCGCACGTGGACCCCATCCTGGCAGACGAGTGGGTCCTATACTACCCAATTTGGATGTAAGTGACTTCAACTGTTTCTCAATGTCAAAATCTGCCCACCTTGTTTCTTACGCCAATCTGGCGCTGGATGAGAGAACAGAGCTCTACTGGGAAATCGAATTGAGGGCATACGCAAAACGTGACCGAGCCAACGAAGTTGATGGAGCCTTATTTGTTTTTCTAACGAGGAGCACTTGTTGGCAGATCCAAAATACGTCTACGGATGTCAACGTTGGTTATTCGTTGTTGGTAACCAACATGTGCTATGCTTCTCAAACAACGATGGTCGAAAGCGTCTAAAATTATCAACTCTAAGGGGCCAAGTTTCTCTGCGTACAGTAAAACTGCGCGTACAGATGCATTGTAAACACGACCTTTAAGGCAGAGTGAAATACTCGCGTTTCTCCATAAATGGCGAAGGTTCGAGAAAGCTACTCTAGCTTTCGCGATTCTCATACTCACCTCGTCAGACATATTGCCTGAGTTATTGGTAGAGCTCCTAAGGTATGTAAACCTGTCAACTATGTCTAGATCTTCACTTTGCAGTCGCAGAGTGGAGTGTTGAGTGATCCTGTAAAGTATCTTACATTTAGAGGGTGCGAACTTCATACGAAGAGGAACGTCTTTAATCTATAAAGTGTCTGAGATGATTGATAGTACGACATCGTCTGCATAGTCAAGATCGACTAGTTCACCACCCAGGAGAACTTCAACACCTGCATCCTGAACGTGTGGAAGAGTGTTGTTCATAATAGCATCGATTACAAAATTAAACAAAAATGGGAAAAGTGGACAGCCTTGACGAACACCACTGCTGGTTTGAAAATTGTGCTTTAATTCGTTGTATTTCTTAACGCGACCAGAATTATTTGTGTATAATAATAACAACAAATTTAGAGGGCACACCACTTTTCAACAAAATATGGAATGAAGAATTGCGATCCACCGAGTCAAATGCACCCTTGAAGTCTAGAAAGACGGCTATTGTGGGACGGTGATATAAATGTCGCTGTTCAAGAACTTGCCTTAACGTAAAAATATTATCTATACAACCTCGTCCTGAGCGGAATCCTTCCTGTTCTTCTCTAGTGTGCGATTCACGTGAAGCACTAATCAAAGCAAATAACGAAGACACGATTTGAGTCAAGCTTTTACCACGATGGTTATCGGAAGAATTAAGTTTGTCTTTTTTGAAGATAGGAATGATGGTGGGCTCATTTCAATCAAGTGGTACGGTATCCTTATTCCATATAGTATAAAATAGGTTAATCAATGCTTCTGAAATAAATCGCCACCATCCTTAAATACTCACAGAAATCACTAGGGCCTGCGGCTATGCGACGTTTAAGACATAGGATTGAATCCATTATTTCAAACCCCGATGGTTCTTCGAAATTAATATTCCACTCTGTTGATAAAGGCACACTTTCGGAAATTGGAACTGACGCAAGTGCCAACGAAAATTGATCTTTGAATTGTTCAGCTCGTCTATCAAGACGACTTATTTTATCGGTTATTAGATGGTTGTTACTATCATTTATAGTTTCTCTAACTTTTAATTTTCTCGAACCTGTGCTGCGAATAAGTTGGAAAATACAGTGACTATTACCTGACGCAAAAGTTTCTTTAATTATTTCAGCTTTTATGGTCCAAAATGATTCGCGATCGACTTTTGGACTGCGCTTAGGTTTGCTCCTTTCATTGCGACGAGTGTTATTATGAGCCGAGCCGAGTGGGATTTGGCGCCTTGTTTAGAGTATCAATATTGATTTTGCAGAGAACCAATGAATATTTCTACGAGGGCCTGCATTGTGAATATTGGAACTTATCCTGGTCCAAAGTAAATACGAATTTTCACCTTCTAGACCTGTTAGATTTGACGTTAAAATATTTTCCTATATATATATATATATATGCATTTATGTATTAGGTGTTGAGCAACAAATTAGTTCAAATATGAAGGAAGATATAATTTAATCTACGCATTCATTTCGTACTTAGTGGTAACTCACCAGTAGCAACCGCTATTACGCTCTATACCCACAATATATTTTAGTGATGAATATGGGACAAGTGGATGGTTCGATCCCCTATACGAATTTGTAAAACTTCAATACGACTTCAAAGCCAACTCACGATATATAATATATATCGAGCCTGTAAGTAGTACCGACGCTATTGTTGTCCAGTCGGTAAATGATACTAACACACGAAATTGCACATGATATTCTATATTTAGTCCATTTTGACTTTGGTTTATACTTCTGGTCCTGTTTGAACTGATTTGATACTATACATAATTGCATATATATTACTTCCCCGCAAAAAAATGTATATAACTGCTATATATTTATTTGATTGATGTCATGCTTTCCGCGAAAATTGTTGATTGGTATCGATCAAAGCCATAATGTAGTGATTCGCTGGAGTAACAGGTTTTAGAAATAGATGTAACTGTCAGTTTTGGTGAAATTTAGCATATCTTGAAAACCGTTCTGTTGGTACCATGTACAGACTTGGCAACCACAATGTTGGTACCATGTATCGAATCGGCCACCATAGTTTTAGTATAATGTAGTAACTACACAAACCTAGTTTTGATGCCATTGGCTCGGTATATATTAAATATAGTAAATTGATATTGAAGTCGCATTGTCGGAGACTTTATATGAAGTTATCTCCACTACTGCTGATATACACATTCGTATAGGAGATTGTACCGTCAAATTATCCCACATTCCTCACCGAAATATATAGTGGGTATAGGGCGAAATACCGGCTCCTACTGATGAATCACCGATAAGCACGAAACAATTGAGAACATGAGATTATACATTCAGTACCTTCTGACTTCGGTTTATCCTTTTGATTCTATTTGAATTTGTTTTTTACTAGGTGCACAGTACCTATGTTCATCATCAGAGCACAAAGCAAACTGACTAGCGAGTACCATACTATAACGCATATATAAGGAAAGAAAAAATAGATATGTGGCTCTCACCTCTAGTAGTCTCGCATAAATTTTACTGGATTGAAAATGTCGGCTGCGCAATGATTGCGCAGTCATAAGCATGAACATTTTGCTGATTTTGCTAAAAGGACATAGGTAATATAATAAAAGAATCACTGATTGCGTGGGTGGTGATACCAATTTTTAAAATAAAGTTTGCGATGTTGCTGTTAACATCAATCCCATTTTATTTCACCATTAGCAAAGCATTGCAAAAATCTCCGTCAATCACACATAATGGCTTGTTTCGGCCTTTCATGATCATCAAAATATCACGAAGGCAATTTGAATAGTGATCATAAAATCACAATGCATATTTAATATTTTGAAAATAAAATACAGTTTTCACCTTTGGTAGTTTTACATTCATTAATAGGAAATTTAGGTTTTACATTTTTTTGCAGATAAACTTTCGTTACGTTTATGTAATTTTTTAAAATTGGACATTCATTGATAGCGCAGGGTGTTATAAAAATTCTTGTATTCAAGTGTGCACACTTGAGAGGAACACAAGTATCGTTTTTTAACTCGATGCACATTATCAAAAGACTAGCGTCAGTCGCACATACCGAAGCGTTTCGACATCCCATGGTCATCTTCAGAGACCGACAACAAAATGAGTAACGAGGTTAAAACGGCGACTCGTATATTATAAAATCAAAACAATTTCTAACAATTTGAATCCTAGTTGTCTTCCATAGATTGTACTAGACTGAAAATTTCTGTGCACTTACAAGCAAACCATTTTACAGCATCCGCCACATGTATGTATGTTACACAATTAAAAGATAATTAATTCCGCGAGTGGTGGTAATATTTACGCTTCCAAGTTTTCGTCCTTGAGATAAACACCAATCATATTGTTATTCGTAAAGTTGCACAAAACAGCAAAACTGCCGTCAAACGCAAGTATTGATGCGTTTCTATATGCAACAATCATCATTCGGTGAACGAAGCTAAATTAGATTACTAGGTTAACACCTCAAAACATATATAAGGAAAGCAAATTCATATCTGCGGCTCTCACGTCTAGTTGTTTCGCGTTTGGTTTATTTGTCTGAAATCAGGAACTTATTTATCCGTTTTTATTTTTTATGCAAGATTTCATCCCTTGAGTTTTAATTTTCTCACATTCAGCCAATCAACGATTGCTCAATTCATTGCGCAACCAAAAATTATTATTCTCTTCGGGCACGTTTCTAAGCATTCTGCAGAGTATCATTTGGAGTTTTTGAGTGTATGGGGTAGTACTGTCGCTTTTGAACTGTCTCATAAAATTAGATAGCTTTAATTCTACAACAATGAAGAGACTAATGTTTCAAAATGCTGGTATGATCAACTAATGCTCGTTGATTTTATAGCTAGAAATTTAGATTCCCATGGACCAAATATGTGTATATTTATCAGAAATTATATCAATGTTGCAAAAATTTTAAAAAAATTCTAGCATTAAATAGACTATTATATATTTATTCTGTGAAATTACCGTTTTATATCTGATCATCAGCACAGGATTAATCAAACGTTAGTCTCTTAGATTAATAATCCGAATTCTTCTGCTTAGAAATGTTTTCATTGACTAGTTGCAAGTTAAAATTGAATTCTCTATTGTAAAATTCACGGGTAAACAAAATGCATATTGAAGACTGCTATTGATTTTTGTCAGTATTATAATATCATCGTTATCATAAAAACATTATTCTTCATTTTAAATTAGTGACATTTCACTGCGACCTAGCAATAAACACTCGTGCTTATTTTCCATGTTTGGAAGAACTTTTGGTCACTCAATCCTTTTAGAGATTAAGACAATGTTTATCTGACTTTTTGTAAGTGACGTATTATCTTATAAGCTAACGCTAAAGAGGCGCCACCAATTTGACCAAATAAGTCTTAAAATAACAACCCATCAATAAACGATAAGGTTCAGTTTCCAGTGATGCAAGACTTCGAGAAGGTTTGCATAATCATTGGTGAATCGACTTATGTGACATCCTTTTTTTAAATCTAAAATCATGCTACTAATTTCCTTAGTCTTTACACCGTACAGTAACTTATCACATTTTTCGCATGAAATAGATATGTATATAGAATTTTAATAATTCAGTATCACTTCTCCAGCTGGTTGGTGTCTGTTTTATACGGGCAGATCGTGAGTGGCCAGTTGTAAATGTTGCTCAAAATTTATGCCAAATAGACAAACTTGACGGAATAATTGACATAAAATTTAAGTTGGTACATAAGTGGGATTGCAAGTAATGCGCGGCGTGGGTAGCGCAGTGCGTGAGTTGCACACTTTTGAAGCAAATGTGTTCCAGTTCGAGCCCAAACCTCGGTAATTCCGGTCTGTACCTGATAATTTTCCAAAATCAACGGAACCGGCCTACTTGAGGAAGTGCGTTTTCTATATTTTGTTTTGCGACAAAACACACGCACACACACACATACACATATATATATATATATATATATATATATATATATATATATATATATATATATATACACATACATAAAATCTTACCTGCATTTAATCTTGAAAGTTTCCATGTTATTATATTTGATCTATGAATGTTTCAGTTAAGTTATACTTTTTCCATTTTTCGTTCTATTTATGAATATTTCTAATCGAAGATGTCCTGACGGTGCATTTTAATTCTAATGGCTCGTTCAGAAAAGGTTATTCCGACAAAAGCCACGCCAATTATATTTATTATTCAATGACTTACATGAAGAACACGAATAAGCATGCCAATGGTATCGTCCTAAATTGTCAGTTAATAGGATCTGAGTATTGTCATACTGATGATGGTGATCTAGCAGTTCAACATCTTAATAGCAATGAAGCTGTTGATGTCGACGTTGAAGAAGAGGAATTGAGTGATGTTGAACTTTGTGATGAAGCAGAGAGGAGCCTAAGTTCCTCTGTGCATAAAATATTGGAAAGCCAACGACTGAAATCAAATGCGACCTCAAATGTCTCAACTGTAAAAGTAAGTGATTTTATTTTGTAATTGTTTAACATTGTTAGCTGCAGGAACATGGCTTAGGCAGAGTCTATTTAAATGGCACGGTTGGGCAGCCTTTTAAAATTATGCCCCGCTAGAATCCTGTACTTAAAAGACAGATCTCTGTATTTTTACATCTTTGAATGCCATTATTATTGTTTTGTCGTCGTCTCCTGTGTCGCGTTGTCTGGATAATTTTAGATGAATGTTCGTCTCAACTGCATTTGAACTGTTAAAGATGTTTGACCTTTAGATATTTTTTAGCTGGAATGCTCTTAAAGGTTACTGTTAGGTATTTCTAGATGACTTCTCGTCTATAACTTTATAGAGATTTGATCGACATCGAGTTATATTACTTTCCAAAGGCTATCGAGAATACTAGTGTTTAACAATAATTGATTGCGCGGGTGGTGGTAACAATTCTTTAAATCAAGTTTGCGAGCTTGAAGTAAACACCAATCCCATTGTATTTTAGTATGTATTAGGTGTTGCGAACCTAGTAACAAATTAGTTCAGTTGTGACCAGAAGGATAAACCAAAGGCAGCATGAACGGAAAGTATAATCTCATGCACATTCGTTTCGTGCTTACTGGCGACTCATCAGTAGGAGCCGGTATTACGCCCTTTAACCACTATATATTTGGGTGAAGAATGTGGGATAATAGGACGGTACAATCTCCTAGACGAATGTGTAAACCTGCAATAGTGAAGCTAACATCATATAAAGTCTACGACAATGCGACTTCAACGCTAACTCACACTATATAATATATATACCGAGTCTGTAAAGGATACTAACACTATGGCTATTGTGTTAGTAACCGATACCAACATTATTGTACCGAAAAGGTACATGGTACTAACACTATGGTTGCCGAGTCGGTACATGGTACCAACATGATGGATATCAATTTATGCTATAGTTCACCGAAATTGAGAATTACAACAATTTCTGAACACCTGTTACTCCAGTAAATCCATACATTCTGGCCTTGATCGATATCAGTTATCACATTTCGCGGTAAGCATGACATCATTCAATTCAATATATAACAGTTTAATACTGTTTGTTGCGGAGAGCTAATATATATATATATATATATATATATATATATATATATATATATATATATATATATATATATATATATATATATATGCAAGTATGTATTAGGTGTTGCGAATCTATTACAAATTAGTTCAGTTGTGACCAGAAGGGTAAACCAAAGACAGCATGAACGGCAAGTATACTAGGTTTGCAACACCTAATACATACTTATATATATATATATATATATATATATATATATATATATATATATATTAGTTCTCCGCAACAAACAGTATTTAACTGTTATATATTGACTTGAATGTTGTCATGCTTACCGCTAAATGTGATAACTGATATCGATCAAGGCCAGAATGTATGGATTTACTGGAGTGACAGGTGATCATAAATAGTTGTAATTCTCAATTTCGATGAACTAAAGCATAAATTGATATCCATCATGTTGGAACCGTGTACCGACTCGGCAACCATAGTGTTAGTACCATGTACCTTTTCGGTACTACAATGTTGGTATCGGTTACTAACACAATAGCCATAGTGTTAGTATCCTTTACAGACTCGGTATATATATGATATAGTGCGAGTTAGCGTTAAAGTCGCATTGTATTTAACTAGTCGTCGAATAACATAATAAAACTACCGCCAGCCGCAACGCACTGACGCGTTTCAAACTTCCATGATCATCATCAGAGTACGAAGGCAAACTGAATATCGAGGATCAAATCGCATTGACTATATATAGAAATCAAATTTAGATATGCGGCTCTCATCTCTAGCAGTCTCGCAAACATTGAATTTGACTGAAAATGTCGGCCGCAAAATTTCTATGCAGTCACGAACATTAACTGTTTGCAGCTTTCGCCACATATACATATATAGGCAATACAATTTAGCAATAATTGATTGCGCGGGTTATGGTAAAAATTCTTTAAATCAAGTTTGCGAGCTTGAAGTAAACACCAATCCCATTGTATTTTACCATTCGTCGAACAACATAACAAAACTACCGCCAGCCGCAAAGCGAAACTAGAGTTTCTTCAATTTATCTTTATTGCCTCTATGTGAACTTTATTAGGATATAATACATTTCAAATTACTGTGAAAATCTTTTTTATGTCCTTCTTTGTAGTCTGTCAGCACTTATCTAATTTTTATGCGCCAATGATAATTTTTAGAAAATATTTCGCCTTTGTTTCCTTATTTCAAGCAAGTCACTAGCACCTAATTTGACTTATTAAAAACCAGTTCTTAGTCAAACTGACTGGGCTTCACGTTTTGTGCAGTATTACTAATCATTTGCTTTCGTGAAAGAGGCTACCTTGAGGTTAAATCTCAGTCTTCATTTTGCGTAAAGCATATTTTACCTGTGGCCAATGGAATTTCTGGCTTGATGGCCAGCGTGCCGTAGTTAGCCTTATCAGAATTTGTAGTAAGATTTTGCTGCTTCTAATAGGATACAACCATCATTTCGTTTCATGTTAGGCCATGAGTTTGGCTTTCCTCCGCGGCAAAAATTAATGTTAAATGAGTAGGGCCGAAATAAGAGCAAATGTACTAGGCGCTGTCGGTCTGTTTTGGCTCCTGGTGTAAATCTTTGTCACTGGCGTTTGAGCAGATATCACTCGTTAACCTAAATTATCAGACCGTTTAAGAGTAGGAAAACTGATCGCAAACCATCTCTATTTGTAATAAGCGACCAAGTAATGAGAATTGAATTGGCGAATATCTGTGGGATTGTAACGGCGAACTGTGTCCTATGAAGTGGCCTATTCAATTTCGCTTTCGGGATATATGCCCTCCAGTGATTCATCGCGCGTGATATCGTCATTTTTATATATGAATGTGTGTATGCATGAATGAATGGTGAAATCCGTGTATATTTGTTTGTATGCATATGGATATTCTTTTATATATGCATGTATGTGTGGTTGTATTTATGCATGTATGTGTGGATGAATGTATGCACGTATGCGCTTTGAATGTTTGTAGGTATGTGCGCATATACAAATTATCTGTGCATGTATACATGCGTGTTCAAATGTTTAGATTTTTGTATATTTTTTCTGAAAAAAATTAATCTATACTGCTTTGGCCGTCGCGCAGGATAACAAGAGCAGACTTAGATGCTGAGACACGCAAGGTCATAACCGAAGTAAAGATACTGCAGATACCTAAACATCAAATTCAATTCTTTTCATTTATTTTCGTACTTTTTGTTGTCACAGTGATTATGGTGAATCACTGAGCATGATTTCCTTTTTTATAATATCGTCATCATCATCCTGCACTAAAATACAAGTCGTTAGTATCTAATGTTCCACTACCATATGACCATCAGGTGAGAAACAAAAACAATAAATTTTTTTAATACCGGCAAATAATTTAATTTATGCAGAAAAATTATTAGAGATTTATCAGATCGAGAATACATATTTACTATGAGTATATTTATCTAGATAACACACAAAAGCGAGGCAAAAGAAAACCGTTACATAGCAAAATTATGGCCAAGTCAGCATTAAGGCAAGGAAATCTCGGCAATACATCATAAAAAGAAGCAAAGCTCGCATTTAACTATGTCCTACTAGAAAAATTAAGTTTCGAAAATGATTCTACTAGAAATCCGAGCTCGATTCGATTCCATATCGCACAGGGTTTCCAACAAAGAACTATTTTGCGCGCGTGAACCACATCTTGATTGATGAGTGGGTCCAATACTACCCAGTTTGGACGTGGTTGACTTAAACTCGTTCTGCCATGTCCAAATATGCCCACCTTGTTTCTTATGCCAATCTGGCGCTGAGTGAGAGAACAGTACTCCACTTGGAAACCGAATCGAGGGCATACGCAAAAAGTGATCGAGTCAATATCAAAGGTATTTAAAGTAAATCTACGTTCATCTCACTTTGATTGTGTTCGCGTTAGACATTTCATGTGCGAAAATTAAAATAATTTTGCAATGGGAAAGGTTATCATGTTTAATGGAATATTTAGAAATTGCCTCATGTTGTGTATCTGAAATTTTAATCCGATATCTCACAAGTATTTCGTAACTATTTCAATTGTCCTTATCTACGCGCTACTCGTAGAATTGACCAAACCTGGATTATTGGAGTCAGTATTTATTTACGAGCTGAAGCTTGTCAAACTGACTGTATCATCATAAACATACGAATATGTGCAACAATTCTACAGACTTCCACTCAAACCATTGCCAACAAAATTAATTCTCGTTATCTTTCTGTTTTATCTCTATATGCCCTTAATGAATGCAGTAAATACGATAGCAAGGACAAATTCAACTCTCAGAAATAGTATGTTATTGTTGACATTATAGGAGTTAGAAAATGTTGACTGTCTGGCTAGATATGTATATGGTAGTTCAGATGGCCAGCTCACTGTGTGACTGACTGGTTAATAATTTTTACGCCTTTGTATCTGGTTTATTTTTGATCGCCAACGTAAATAATGTCGTTTAATTTTGATTTCCTATTTAACTTTGTTCGATATGCATACCTATATGTTCTTTTAGACCATTCACTCTTAACAGCGTTGATTTATAAATTTTGTGTGCACATTGGCTTGAATAGTCCAGAAACTATTCACTTATATTTTTCTGTTCAAGTATTGATCTAATGCATATTTGGAATTAAAATTGCTAACAGCTGTTAATTTGGTTTTCCTTTTTGAACTTTTATCTATTGAAATATAGTACGTGCACTTTTATTTAAGTAACTCCTAATTTGTTATGTCAAGTAGTATTGTGTGTGTAGAGAGAGAGGTAAAGTAAGTGAAGAGAAAGAATAAACAATTTATTGATTTTTTACAATAATTGTACAATGAGGCTACATAAGCCAACAGGTATGTGCTATTTTCATTCTATAAATCATATTATTGAAACGGGTTCTTTGTTTTTTCTTCCTCAATTGATTTGAGCGATCGTTCTAGTCGTAGTGGGTTAACTGTTCCCACGGTAGGCGGGAACGGGCCTGCAGTTTAGATGTCAAATATGAGGGCGAGTCGGTTGTAGGATAGTGGAACAAGTTATTTGTGTTCAACAAGTGCTGAACATTGTTATTGACGCTCAGTCGGGATCAGTTGTGATTAGTGTGGCGAATAAAATCGATGCAACTTCAGTCAATTCTGTTTACCCAATGCATAAGAGGTCATTATACAGGGACAAAAACCAGAAGCCCGGTCGACTTTTGGGCATTTGGACGTAAATTGCAGAGGGCTGTGTTACTTAGGCGCTTCTTTGCCAAATGGAATTTGAATAGTTCATTAGCTGATCTTCCTTGGAATTTGGTTTACGAGTAACTTACGACCCGTTCTGCTTTGATTTGATTTAGGGATGTTTTTGGAAATAAACAGTCTCTAAATCATCGTATTAAAGCGATTTCTTGTTTGATTTTCCTTTTTCATAGTAACAGAGCGATCTCTTTAGCCGTATTTTAAACTTTACCGACGGTAGATAAGAATAGGCCTGCAGTATAGAAGTCAGACTATAAAAGCGAGTCGACTATTTGATGACGGAGCAGTTTGTGATGGTTCAGCAGGCGTTGAACCTTACAGACATGAATTTTCAATTTTGGCACTTAAGCAACGCGGCATTTCATCTAGGTGGCAGATAAACTTTAAGCTAAATGCATAACGACTGGTGAACGTCCGGAGTATAGTTGCACAAAGCAATGTTTATGCTTGCGTAGAACAAACTACAGACGTAGTGTAAAGCGTTTTACCACATGAAATACTCCAGCCACCGGACAACTGTGGACTCAAATAGATCGTGTATGAATTAGTTTTAGATGGCATCGCTTCATCCAAGACTGCCTCTCGGTTGAAAAGATATGTATTTTCGGACTACGCACTTATCCGTTGTAGATTTTCACTCAAATTCTACCAAAAGCCTAATAAGAATACACCTAAAATAGAGTGAGAAAAAATTGAACAACCGTCTTTCCAGAAAAATAATAAATATTTTATAAATTCGAAATTAACTGCTATTTACATGGCCATTGAAGTTAGTTTTACGTCATTCTCTGATGATGGTCATGGAAGATCGAAACGCGTCAGTACTTGCGACTAACGGTGGTTTTACTTTGTTGTTCGACGACTGGTTAAATAAAAAATGGGATTGGTGTTTACTTCAAGCTCGCAAACTCGATTTAAATAATTGTTACCACTACCCGCGCAGTTAATGATTGTTTAATTGAGGAAATCTGTTGTCTTGATTGGTGAGCTGCTCACGTTAAAGGATAATTTTCGTAAAAAAATGCATAATTTTTAACCGATGTAACTATGCACTTATCAAACATGAGAATATAAATTTGGAATTAGCACCAAATTTACAAACACGGAATGCAGCTTTCTCTCTAAAATGCAAATATCGACGATGTAAATCCGGTCTTATTTAAGAAGGGCGACAAACTTATACACCGTAGCCATAGCGATTTCCGGCCTGATGATCGGCGGGCACTAGCTTGTGTGCCCTTGAATGGTAGCATAATTCAAGTAGTGTCTAATGGGATACAAACATCATCTCGTTTTATGTGAAGCCTAGAGTTTGGCTTAGCTACGCAATAACACTTGGTATTAAATGGGTGGTGACGGAATGCGAACATGTATGGCACACGCGAAGGGCAGGTTTCTGCTGCTTAAGGAAACTTTGACCACTGGCACTCGAGTATATAGTACTCATCAACATTGTTTGGTAGACTATCTATGAGAAGGAAAACTTTGAATAAACCCCATCCTTACTAGGAATGAGCAACCTAATGTTCTTTTACAGTCCACATATATCAATAATAAATACGAAATATATGGAATCCATACTGCATCGGCCGTCGCGCAAGATGAAAAGGGTCGCCTTACCTGAGTCGTGCATGGTGGATAAGCGAAATCAGGCTAATGCGGAGAGCTTCATCTCCGATTCTGCCCCTTTGCCTTTTCTTTTCTCTTCTCAATCTAACAATAATGCCCTTTAAGATACTATGAATATCGTAGATGTTGATCATACCACTTAGCCCAACGTCGGATTGCCAAATATGAAAGCCAGTAAACTACCATTTATTAAACCACGGTTAGGTTTTAACATCAGCTCATTTAATGTGTAAATATTGAAACAAGCTGGACAACAAGAAGCTCTCGCATGTGCGTTGAATAAATTTAAGTAATATATATATATATATACTTATATATATATATATATATATATATCAGAAACTGATTGTGAAGGGTCGGAGAGCATTACAGAACTGGTACCATCATATCTTCGAACCTATGATTCCACAGAGTTTTCTGAAGCTGTTCGTTTGGGTGTCTGTATTGTCCTTAACTCTTGAGATAAGGATTGCTTAATTTAACGGATTCCAGTGAACAGCCGACTTTGTGTGGCACGCTTAAATATATCTACGTGTGCCGACTCGGACTTTGCACTTATTCGTTGTAGATTTGCACTCAAGTTTTCCGGAACAATGAGTAAGAAATATTTTTCAAATAGATGTAAGCAAACTGGAACGAACATCTTTCCAACAAAAAATAATCTTGAACAACCATCAAAGTTAGAAATAGGGGATGCAATCCTATCTCTTAAACGTTGCAAAGCTGCAGACCAGGTTGATTTGCTTTCGAGCTTAATTATGGGTAGTGGCGACAATTTATGGAGTGTTGAATAACCTTTTTTATACTATATAGCATGAGGAAACCATGCCGATTGCTTGGTGTGAATCGAGCATCACTCCTATCTACAACGAATGCCATCGTAATTTGTGTTATTACCATCATGGTGTAAGCTTAGCCACAGTCGTATCTATGTTATTTGCTTCGATCATCTTACACCGTTTCAGCGTTTCGTGTGAATCACTTACTAGAGAAGAACAAGCGGGATTCCGTTCAAGAGGACGTTGTATTGATCTTTTTTACCACAAGGAAAGTCTTCAAACAGAGACAAATATATCGCCGTCCCAAAACAGTTGTCTTTCAAGACTTCAAGAGTGCATTTGACTCAGGGTCTCGCAAAGTTCTATTCGATATTCTGTCTAAAGGTGGTGTGCCAACCAACCAAATTTGTAAACATACGTTCTCTTTATACAAACTCTCCTGGTCGTGCTAAGCTCTACAGCGAATTGGCATACAACTTTACTACCAGCATTTGTGTTCGTCACTTTCCATGTTTTTATTTAATTTAGTAATAGATGTTGCTATGGACAATACTCTGTCATACGGTCAGGATGTAGGTGTCGAAATTCTGAGTGGCAGTAGATTAGTCCATATTGACTATGCAGGCGACACTGTATTATTATTCGACAATCGAGACTCTTCTCAGGCCACCTTGAATAGATTAACAGTCGTTGTTTCGTCATTAGTAATTAAATTAGCACCCTATGAATGTGAGATATTTTTACAGGACCACCAACCACATCCAATTTGAATACTTAGGCAGCTCTATCAATAACTCAGGCAATGTGACTGGCGGGATGATTATGAGAATTGCGAAAGCTAGAATAACTTTCTCCAACCTTCATCATTTATCAAGAAACGTGAGTATTTCATTTTGCCTTGAAAGTCGTGTGTGAAATGCAATTTTACTGTTGGTTTTATTATACATTTGTTAGACTTGGCCCCTTAGAGTTGATGATTTAAGACGCTTACAGGCATTCGATCACCGTTGTTTGAGAAGTATAGCACGTAAAAGGTTATCAGCAACTAATAATCAACGCTGATATCCTTAGCCGTATTTTTGGATCGGCGATGTTTGGTTGTGTTCATGAAGCGACTTAGTTAACCCCTCTATGAAGCTGTATTTCCGATATTGTCTTGTCTTGTATTTAAGCTGATTTGGCGATGATGGTTTTGTGTAGGAATTTCATTTTCCTCATTCCTTTTTGTTATCTGGGACTCCATCATAAATCAATCTTTTTTTAAATAATTCAAAATATATTTATTATTTTTTACAGTTAAAAATCTTTTCCCTTTTTTATGGCTTTGGAGAGATTGCTAATGGCTTTGTGTTACTGGCCGTAATGATGATGATGATGATGATGATTAAAAAATGCATTTTTATTATACGGGATGAGTTAGTGCCGATTATTAGAAAGCAATCGGCCATTTTCCCGTCTTAATTAGTGCATTAATCAGCATAGTATAGGCTTGACTACATTGTTATCTAGATTATTCGCTTCCATTATTTCACGTTGTCTCAGCGCTTCGTATGAATCACACATTAAGGAAGTGTAGGCCGTTTGTTGATTAGATAAAAAAAGTGTTTGGATTATATTTTTACCATAAGACAATTACGTGTACAATATAATTTTTATCGCTGTCCCATTTGATCAATCTTTCTAAGCGTCAAGAGTTCATTTGACTTAGTAGATCGCAACTTTCTTTTTTCAAATTGTGTAGAAAAATGGTATCATACTAGATCTCTTCATAAAAACTGCTTACCTTCATTGACTTATCGCCTGACTTTACAACCGGTAGTAGCGCCAGTCGAGTTGGTCCATATTCTCCATGGTTTTTGAATTTTGTAATAACGATACCATGTATTTGGGATGCGAGGATGGAAGCTCTACCAGGTGGTAGATTAGATATGAGTTCGTATATAACATCAAATTGTGTGTAGTGTATGGCAATGTGGTGCGGTGGATAGTTACAAACTTGAACGCAAATTTGCCTCTGTTCACAACCCGTCCACGGAAAAGTTCTTGAAAGTAGTTGACCAGTCCATAATATGGACGAAATTGGTCTACTAGGTGAATTGACTTTGCTACCTTATACAATGCTTAGTCTATACTGACAAATGTTTGGATTGTTGTTTAAAACAAGCTCGCAATTTTGATTAAAATAATTGTTATTAACGCCCGTGTAATCAATGTTTGTTTAATTGTATAAATCTCAAATTCAGTATCACTTTCCGAAGTGAGTAATATATTTTCTGTAACGACATCTTGGCGGTGGCTAGATGGAACTCTGTGTCTAAAGTGATGCCCATGGGCTCCACTTAAAGACAAGGCTAACCACATAACAAAAGGTAGCATAAGTTAGTATATTACTGCAAATTGCGTGTAGTGTTCGGCGAGGTGGCACAGGGAATAGTCAAAGACTCGGAAGTAAACGTGCTCCGCTTCGAGCCTTGTACATAGGAAAATTCTGGGCAATACTTATAAAGTTTTCAATATGGACGAAACCGATCAGTTTTTTGCTGATACTGCTAGATATACATATATATCTATATATATATATGTATATATATATAACTGATACTGCTAGATATACATATATATATATATATATATATATATATATATATATATATATATATATATATATAACTTCCTCTTGAATTTATCAATCTCGCCTGAAACAAAACCAAATCTGAAATTGAGTTTTGCTCACATAAGAAAAGAAATTTTCAACATGATCTTAATTGTGCTCGTTTAGATGTCATATCGCGTGGTCTGTATCCTGGTAGGCGAATGGGTCCCTCACTATCCTACTTGTCTGTGGTTGTCTTTAGCTGTTGATTCATTTAAAAACATGTCCACATTGTTTCTTAAGCCAATCTCGATTAAATTATTGATTTATAAATAATGACTTGACTGAGGGTTCTGTCGGTACCAGAAGGACTTTTATCTATTTTATGGAAGGAAATGACTTTTGAAGCTCCAGCTTGTACCGCCGATAGCTTGCATCATTGACCTGATGTGCTTGCACGATTTATAGAGAAAGAGTAATTTTGCATGCTGCTAACACTATTTCTTCTTTATTTCTGGAATAAAAAATGTATTTCCTTCGTCAGGCGCTGTTTCTTGCGTGGTCTAGTTATATGGAGCCCTTTTTCTACTTTATTGTGTAATTTGCTTAATTTTCGTACGTTTTAGGTGTCTGCAGCAATTCGTAAGAAGGCTCACACTCGAATCGGACCAGCAAACCATTTTCGGCACAGCCATCGTATTTTTCATCATCGGCAGCAACCTTATAAGCAGTCAAACCCAGGAGATGTTTGTTGTGTTAATGGCCAACCGTCATTTGGATCAGATAATTGTCACGTCTCACTTAAATCCAGGCCAGACATCCAAGCCGATATTAGCCAACATGCAGCACCTTTCCCAGCTGAATGTGGAGTACATCTGCTTGAGTCTGTTAATGCGCAGTTTGATGAGAAATTCCTGTTCAAACGAGAACCTCAAGAGATGTTTCAAGAAGCGAACTCTCCGGGAAACACGCAGTGTCTTGAAAGTAATTTTAAGCTCAACGGTAGTGTTGTGCTTCCAGACAAAACAAATACGACTCCTTTGACTAATCGTCATCTGCCTCTGTGTCAAGTCTTGCCACATCGTACGTCTGGATGTTTGCCAAATACATTACTCGCAAGGAAAGGGAACTTTTTGTTGTCGATGTCATCTAAAAATGAATTAAAGAGTGTTGAAAGTCGTCTTGGTTTACCCAGTTTGCTTTTGCCTTCTGTTCAAAACAACACAGATGACATTCAGGTGAGCGGACCTACCTGATAACTGAAAAATCCGAAAATTAATATTCAAATCCTATGCTTTTGAATTCGATTTATAATCGATGTTAAATAAAATTATTCTAACGCGTCATTTAGTATAAATGGCAGTAGATTTGCTGTCGTGCGGCTGTTTCGTCACGATAGTATGTGTTTATTTCTAGCTAGTAAACTTGATTAAAAGAATTGTTGTCACTACCCGCGCATTTCAATGACTATTTAATTTTAGAACTTGTATAGTTGTGGAGAAAGCGTCAAAAAGTTCATTTTTCTGACTAAATAGTAATTGCACAGCTGGCATTTCCAGTTAAACACGTGTCCGACACTATCATAGGTAATAACCGCATATATGATTGTCAATATCTATTTTATGAATTGCGTTTTAATTCTCGTTAGTCAGTTTGCCGTTGTGCTCTGATGCTAGTCATGGAAGGTGGAAACGCGTCATACTATATGTGCGAATATTTATTTTAAGGCAATAAACTTTATTTAAATATTTACTTCAACCATTATCTTTTTGCTAACGTTTGAATTGATCAAGGATCCGAAGTTCACATATTATTTGTCATTTTGATGTTGCATTACATCGTTTTCAAACTATTTCAGTCATCCAATTAACCATAACAATAATAAATTATCATGTAAAAGCTTGTTTCAAATTTGGCCTAATTATTTTGTTTAAATCAAGTTTTCCAGCTCGAATTAGACACCAATCACATTTTACATAACCAAAAGACGAAGAACATAGCAAAACTATCGTCAGTGATATACTGACGCATTTCGACCTTCCTTGATCATCATCAGAGTACGACGGCAAACTGATTAGAATGGATCAAACCGCAACGTTTAGATATATATGGAAAGCAAGAAAAAATCATCATCATAATCATGCACAGTCATACAAAAGCCAGAAATGACCAATGTTTAACTGCTATATATTATGAAGAACGACAAAAATAATTATTAACACACAAATTATTAGTGAGATTTGAGAGAAAAAGAGAATACCTAGTTACTTTGAGTATATTTATCAACGAAATCAGTGAAGTGAGGCAAAATAAACCTCTGCACGAAAAATTATGGCCAAGTCAGCATTATGGAAAGACAACATCAGCGATACAGCTTCCTTTTGCCTTTCACAGTATCACGTCTTAAACAAGCCAAACCTCCCAGCTAACATTGCCCTACTAAGAAAAAAAAATTACGAAGATGATTATACTAGACATCTGCAACAATAACTATGATGCGCACATGGACCTCATCCTGGAAGACGAGTGAGTCCTATAATACACCTGTCAAAATCTGCTCACCTTGTTTCTTAAGCCAATCTGATTCTGGATGAAAGAGCAGAGCTCTACTAGACAATCGAATTGAGGGCATACGCAAAACGTGACCGAGCCAACGAAGTTGATGAAGCCATATTTGTTTTTTTGACGAGGAGTACTTGTTGGCAGATCCAAAAATACGACTGCGGATGTCAACATTGGTTATTCGTTGTTTGTGTCCAATATGTGCTATGCTTCTCAAACAACGATGATCGAATGCCTGTAAGCGTCTAAAATCGTCAACTCTACGAGGCCAAGTTTCACTAGCGTATAGTAAAACTGCGCGTACAGATGCATTGTAAACACTATCTATAAGGCAGAGTGAAATACTCACGTTTCTCCATGAATGGCGAAGGTTCCAGAAAGCTGCTCTTACTTTCGCGATTCTCATTCTCCCCGCCAGTCATATTGCCTTAGTTATTGTTAGAGCTCTCAAGATATGTCAACTATCTCTAGATCTTCATTCTGCAGTCGCAGAGTTGGAGTGAGTAGTGGATGATCCTGTAAGAGTATCTTACATCCTGAATGTGTGAAAGAGTGTTGTTCATAATAGCATCGATTACAAAATTAAACAAAAAATACGGTAAGTGGACAGCCCTGACTAACACCGCTGTTGGTTTTAAAATTATGCTTTAATTCGTTGTATTTCTTAACGCGACTAGAATTATTTTTGTATGATAACAACAAATTATGAGCGCACACAACTTTTCAACAAAATATGGAATAAAACATTGCGACCCACCGAGTCAAAAACACCCTGTAAGTCTAGAAAGATAGCTATTGTGAGCAGTGATATAAATGTCACTGTTCAAGAACCTGCCTTAACGTAAAAATATTATCTATACAACCTCGTCCCGAGCGAAATCTTTCCTGTTCTTCTCTAGTGTGTGATTCACGTGAAGCCTTAAGACGACATAGGGTAATCGAAGAAAATAAATTATACACGACTGGAGTCCAGTTTATACCACGATGGTTATCGCACGAATTACGATTGTCTTTTTTGAAGATAGGAATGATGGTCGACTCATTACAATCGAGTGGTACGGTTTTCTCATTCGAAATTGTATGAAAATGTTTGGTCAACGCTGTGGCAATAGCCACCTTTAAGACAAATAATGAACAAAGAGTCTTATCTAGGTCAGACATTATTTCAACAGAAATTCCTCGCAGAAGCGCCCGTATAAGAATGAAGCAGTTAGCCCAATGATAAAAGCAGACTTCGAGCCGAAGTGAACATAAATTAATTAATATGTGTAAATTTGTTTTATTAAACCGATGCTCGTTGTGCGAGCAAAATTCTATATATAATTGAGTAAAAATAAAGCATGTGTGGTACATTTGAAATGGCTTCTGATGGGTTAGAAACGTTGATTTAATGACTGACTTCTCAAATGAATAATTTAACTGCAGAATTAGGCATAATTAAGTCTCGTCTGGACGATACGCTGATAATAAACACAGACGATATCCGAGTGCATGGCCCATCCAATATAGGTGGACACAACAAACGCTCCTGAAACTATATCGCCACCATCCTTAAATAATCCTGGAAGCAAATCATCAGGGCCTGCGGCTTTGCGGCGTTTACGAGATAGAATTGCATCGCGTACTTCTAACTCTGATGCATCTTCGAGACTAACATTCCACACTTTTGATGCAGACATGCTTTCGGGAATCGGAACTGACGCGGGTGCCCAAGAAAATTGATCTTTGAAGTGTTCAGCCCACCTATCAAGACGAAATTTTTTATCGGTTATTAAATGGCTGTTACTATCATTTATAGTTTCGTTAACTTTTAATTTTCTCGGACCTGTTGCGCGAATAAGTTAAAACGAACCCATCATCCATTTCTTCAGCCTTTCTAGTCAAAAAGGATTCGAGATCGACTTTTAGACTGCGCTTAAGTTGGCGTCTTATATTGCGACGAGTAATATTATGAGCCGAGCCAGGTGGAATTTGGCGCCTTGTTTCGAGTATCTCCATAGAATTTACAGAGAGCTTTCACCACTTATATATAGGTACTAAAATTAACCAATTAAGGATTGCGCGAGTGGTGATAACACTTCATTAAATCAAGTATGCGAGCTTGAAGCATACACCAATCCAAGTGTATTCAACTCGTCGTCGATCAACTGCACTGACATTATGCTGCTAAATTTCCAGTCAAGTACAATATGTACGGGACTACTAGAGGTGAGCCGCATATTAATTTTCTTTCCATATATATATATATATATATATATATATATATATATATATATATACATTATGGTTGATCCGCGTAATCTATTTGCTGTCGTACTCTGATGATGACATGGAAGGTCGAAACGCGTCAGTGTGTTGCACTGGCGCTAGTTTTGTTAGTTGTTCGATGACTGGTTAAATACAATGGGATTGGTGTTTACTTCAAGCAAGCAAACTGATTTAAAGAATTGTTACCACCACCCGCGCAATCAATTATTGTTTAATTTGCCTAATTATATGAGAAATGTGAAAGAACAGTAGGTTGTCTAGGTCATACGGAGATGAATTGCTTGACCCCTTATTTAATTTCATTAATTGTCTTCCAACAGAGGCGGATAAGCATCACCTGTCCGGAGCATCTGGTTTTATATCGCCATTGGTCAAAGTTTTTCACCTAACTAAAATGTATAGCCGCACTTGTATCTTCACTTCAGATTGTTTTGCTCTATCTTCGTGGTACCAACAAGAATAAGGAAATGACATAAATAACAAGATCCGCAGGTGATTAGGCTGGAAATTTCTATTGCTACAGACTGTTTGTATCAAGTTTCATCTATTACGATGAATCGAACTTTATTCATTGGAAAAATTCCACTTAATTGTCGAGGTGATTTTAAGAATTAAACAGTCATCATGTCGTGTGCGGTGACAAGAATTATGTTCATAAAGCTTGCATGAATTTTGATAAGCAATTATTCTGTTTTATTTAAATGGTCGCACAACATTTCGACCCTGTGCGATCATCTTTAGAGCACGACGCAAAACTGACTGGCAAGTTTAAATCGCAATGCATGCATGATGTTTAGGAAACCAAAGACGCGGTTCTCACCTCTAGTACATGGCTTGAATATCGACTGCATTATTTATAATCATTTACGAACATATCAGTTCTAAAACCCTTATCGCTTGTGTATATTTTTTACAATTAAGCATCAATTGATTGCGCTGGTGCAAATACCTATTATTCAAATCAATTCTATGGACTTCAGATTATCACAAAAACTATTTTCTCGTATTTGCGTTATGCGACTGGTTAGCTAAGATGTGATTGGTATCGATGTCTAGTCGGCAACTTAATGACGACAGTGACGTTAAAACTTATAAATAATTGTTGTTGTTGGTTATATCAAAATCGTTTCAGAAACCTGAAGACATTTTTTGTTTCGCTTTATAAAAGATGCGTAGAAATTGAAGTAATAACTTGAAATTTCCAAATTATTTTTGCGCAGGTAATGCTATATATTATTTACTAAACATTTGCTGACTTAGGGTAAGCACCAATCATCTGGTGTTATGATGATGACTAGGAATGGAAGAGATTCCAGTAGACATATCTGACGATAGCCTTCCTATTATGTGCTATAGGTAAATATTGAATGAGGCTTTATTTGTTTCAAGTTCGAGAACCTTTTTTTAAATACAGAGTAGTTTTATATTCCATCTATTCTTTAAATTATAATGTTAAAACTTATTCTAGTCAACGAGCAGATGGTCGTTAGAATCTGACAATGATTCACGGAAAAACTCATGCTTCGACGAAGATGCCAGTAGGGAAGATTTCAGTTCTAGTTCAAGTCGTTTCAGCTTACGTTCTGAGCCTGATTTCGACTGTTCAAAAGGTCAAGCTTCTCAGCATGCACAACTGAGCCTAAACGATTTGAAGCAACGGAACCTGACACATTGTACGGCCACTAACGGCAATGCTGGCAATGATCGTGACGCCACTGCTGAGGACACTTTTAGAAGTAGTGGTGATGAAACCGGTTCTTCTACGGCGCGCGACAAAACAAATGTAACTGCCTTTACGATTGGTGAATGAGATATTGTTACTACATTCTTATTCGTGTTCTCCTACTCTTTTTCCGCCTGTTTTTATGTGAATGTTTCAGCTCTTCCGAAGGACATAATATGATTGCTCATTTCCATCTTAATACAAATAAAATGATTAAAGGTATACAAGGTTAAAAATCGTGCATTTAACATTTCTCCATAATTATTTTCGAATTTGATTAATTTAAAAGATCCTAGATGCCTGTATTTGTTAACTTTATATTTGAGATCCGGAATGTCAATTAAAGAGCTGATTTAGCTACCCTATTTTATAATTTCATAATAACAGAGTTCAATCTCTGAAATGCCGCAAAGATATTTTTATTTAACTAAATGAATAGACTCAAAAACATAAGCGACGTGCGTCTATCTGGTGAAACGACAGAACTAGTTATGTTGATATCCAGTTATACGTATAAATTAAGCGATTTACATGAAATTTAACACTTGCCTCATTATTGTGTCTATTTCGTGATGAGCTTCGGACTGAAGAAGGTACTCTTAAATAGGCACCGAACATTTTCGATTGAAAGGTGGAGCTTGCAACAATTCCGTTTAGTCAAAACAGTGTCCATGTATATATTTAAGCGTTTCAGTTAAGTGAACGTGTTTTGTAGGGATAGGAATTATCGGACAGACGAACGGTTAGCTTCAAGAAGTCGTAGCGACAGTGTTATACTGATTATTTCTGGTGATAACTTGAGACATGTGCGCATCTATTTGAAACAATTCTTTGTCCTTGGATCAATTCTATACATGACTGTCATTTTTTGACGTTCTAATGTGTTCTAGATTCGTGAAAGTAAAATAGCATGTGATTACTGACGCTACCTCATTAGTACCAAAACATAACTATAGTGTCATGAGCACATTGAACTCAAATTCTGCGACTGTTGAATGAAGATCTGGACATAGTTGGCTTGTTAACATACATTGGTAGCTCTATCAATAACTCAAGCAAAATGTCTGACGAGGCGAGTGTACTTTTCTCCAACCATCGCCATTCATGGAGAAACGCCAGTATTTCACTCTGCGATAAAGTTCGGCTTACAATGCATCTGTACACGCAGTTTTATTATAAACTAGAAAGACTTGGCCCCTTTATAATTGGTGATTTTAGACACTTACAATTCGATCTTCGTTGGTTGAGAAGGTTAGAAAATGTAGGTAACCAACAACGAATAACGAACGCTGACATCCGTAGACGTAGATTTGGAGTGACCAGAAAGTGCTCCCTGTAAGAAAAACAAGGCTCCGTGAACTGCGTTGACTCGCGTTTTACGCATACTCTCAATTCGATTTCCTGGTAGAGCACTATTATCTCAACCCGCGCCAAATTGTTGTAAGGAACAGAGTGGTTGTATTTTGACATGTCATAAACAGTTAGAGTCAGCTACATCCAAATTGGGTTATATCGGACCCACTTTGTTGGAAACTGTGCAAAATGAAATCTTGTCGCACTCACGGGCGATCTTATATTTTTAACTAATTTTATTTTTCATCAAATATTTTAAATTTTCACGTGCGAATTATCTATACTTCTTGTTATTCATTTAATTTTTAATAATCAATTCGAAAATATTTAAAGTATTTTCCTCGGCATTCATTATTTATTTTAGTGTCTTATATTGCTTTGAGTTTTATAATTCGGTGCAATTTAAATAAGGCGCAATTTCAAAATTAATTTTCTTGCTTGAACGTTTAAAAAAGTAAGTCACTATTCAAGTTATAGTCTGGGAACTTGATAAATTACATATGCAAATAGTTTTTTTATATTTTGAATTAGGCTGTACGGATATTCTTGACCTGTAGCGACAGAAATTTCCTTGATGGTCTGCTGACACCGACTAACCGTATCGATAGCGCTTTAATCAAACTTACCTCAGCTACGATAATAAAATTACCCATCTCTGAAAATTAATCGATTATAATACTAAATTCGATTCTTCCGATGGCCTTCATAAAATGTTGTCCTGTGATGGACGATGTCCTGCGCACCATTTCGTATCTCTTACCATCGTACACGTTGTAGATTCCCTATTTTCTTTGTTTGTTCATGAGTGGTACAGTGGCGAAGCCGTGATTTTTTAATTATGTCTTCAGACTACTAGCGCCCACTGGGCGGAACACTTATAACATGTATTTGCATGCATGCTCTGGCCAGATACATTTTACTTTATGTCTAAATTTAATAATATCTTTTATTTTTGTTTATTATATTGTGTCTCTCAGAGACAACGTGGATTACCATTTTCAACTTGCTGTCAATCAGAGAATTCAGACTGTGAAGGAAGTTACTTGTCAAAGTCATTGAACGAAATAACTGCTCGTTGCCAATCAAACGACCATTCAGCAGCCAGACTGCAAGAAGTAACCACGAAGCTGATGTTGCATAGTGAGCCATCGTCAACACTAGTCGATTGTGTCATAAATCTCGATCAATGTAGTAATTTAATAGACAATCGAGAAATTGTAAAAACACACGTGACTGGCCTAAAATCAGCTGCGACTACCAATTTAATTCAAGAGACGAAGCTTCATCCCCGTGATGCAGTAATTCATTCACTGTTTTCTAACATTCCACCTGTCATAAGATTTATACATGAAACAGAAACGAGTGAGTTAGGCCTTTGTTCATAACTTTTTTTATTGAAATCGTATTTATACATGATTTAACCATAAATCATATCTCATAAAATAAGAAATTCAGCGGGTTTTTATCGATACTTTTATGAGTAGATAGAGCATTTCCATTGATACTCTGTTCGTGCTAAATTTATTGTGAAGTTCTGGTCCTAGATTATGGAATTAGTTTCTAGGCCATGATACCTTGTATATACACCTAAAAAATTTGTTGTCGCAACCAAGAATAGATAATTTTATTACTAGCAACAATTTAATATATATATATATATATATATATATATATATATATATATATATATATATATATATATTTCTAATGAAGAAGAAAAAACACATTAATAATGAAGTGGATAATGACCATTTATTTCGAGAGTAGTAAGCTTCACTTTGCAATCTTTCATTTATATACATTCTGGGTTTTCATTTGATTATGTGGGTGACAACAAATCTGACTCTGTTTTACTTTTTTTCTTGTTTTGGATGGTTGGTAAGTGTGTATGAGTTTGTGTTTATGTGCGTGTCTGTTTGCATGTAAAGGTTATTCTCGCTGTATTGCAAAGTGATGTCTGAGATCTGGTCATTATTTTATTGATGGCTTGAGAATTAACCAACTGTTCGCAATCATTGTTACAAATTGTAATGTGTTCTTTTACAGTCCACATATAACCATGAACCACTTATGTGATTATATATGGCAGTGAAACGTTAGTCACTTTTGGCTTTTGTATAGCTCTGCATGATCATGATCAACAGCGCAGGTGAGGATTGCAGTGTTGAATGCTTATATTATTTCGAAATTTCTGTCTCGGTATGTACAGCGGATTGTTACCAGCCCGATCGAATATTTTTGGAGTTGGTTAACTATCAATCCATCAATACAAAAATGACCAGATCTCAGACATCACTTTAAAATACAGCGATAAAACCTTTACATGCAAACAGGCACAAACAGACACAAACGCATACACACTTACCAATCAGCCAAAACAAGAAATAAAAGTAAAACCGAGTCAGATTTGTTGCCACCCGCATAATCAAATGAAAACCCAGAATGTATATAAATGGAGATAGTTAAGTGAAGTTTAGTAATCTCGAAATAAATGGCCTTTATCCACTTTGTTATTAATGTGTTTTTCGTCATAATTAGAAATATACTGTGTTATATTCGTAGGCAGTGGACATATTATATATATATATATATATATATATATATATATATATATATATATGTATGTATATATATTGTGAAGTATTTCAAAATGCTGATTTCTTACCTAGCTTCATAGTTTATGCTTCTCCATTCATCTATGGAATTTTACAAATGTTAGTTTACGTCTAAATTAGCAAATAAAATTTTCAAGTCCATCGTTTTGACAGTCATCCTTCCGGCTGTTCAGAAATGTAAGGTAATAGACATTGTTTGTCATATATCAAGGTTTGGAACCCAGTGCATTTGCTCAGCTTGCATTGGATCACTATCATCTGAGCCTGAGATGGTGTTGGCTATTAACTAAATGTACGAGCCGGCTATTTCTATCTGCCTACTTTTAAATATACTATAATCATAAAATCATGTTACTTGGATCCGATTTCTTTGACTTCAGCATCGTGTGAGAAGGCTGTTTTCGTACAGTGCTATCCGGTCTACTCGGAATTCCCGGCGAAGTGCTATAAACTCAGGAGAGGCAATCCGGTAATCTCGGGGCAATATGATGTTATTTGCAATATGAAAGACTTATTTGCATCTCATCGTACGATCACTGATACATTAAACATTTAGCTTTACACACATATTTGATATTCTATCGGTATCAGTGCCTAGTTAAATTTAACTTTTGGAAATTCTTTCTGGAGTTCACTCTGCGAGAAACCTCTATTTTCATTTATGCATGTATTTAGTCGGATATAGCTTCATATGAAAATCTATTTTATTGTTTCCTTGTAGGAAGAAACTAGTTTGAATGAGAATCTTGTTATTTTATACAATTTTTTTTGTGAAGCAATTACATATATAAGGCTATGCGTTAAGCAGAGTGAACCTAGTAACAAATTTCTTAAGTAGAACTTGAAGGATATGCCAAAATCAACGTAAAATTAAATCTCATGTTCACTTATTTTATCTTACTGTCTGTAAAATCCAGCCTAATTCCCAGTACCACTGTATATTTGGTCACGAAATGTGGGACAGTTGGACTGTGCCAATTGCAATATGCATGCGTGCTAAAACAGTAATAAAGACAACTTTGTATAGAGAGTTCAACAATGTCACACCAAAGCGTATTCATTGTATATAATACGTTCCAAGCTTATGAATGACATCAAGAGCATGATTTAGGAAGTAAGCGAAATTTCATCGAAATTGAAAATACAGCTTATATCTTCTTCTCCAAAAAATCGTTAGACTCTTGCCTTGATTGAAATCAGCTATCACACTTACGTGGCAATAGGGACAACATTCGATAAAATAGAAAAGATATATATTTTTTGTTGCAGAGAATAAGTATATATGGACTTATGTATTAGGCATGGCTTGCCTAGTAACAAGTTGGTTCAAGTAGGACTCGAAGTATGCACTAAAGTATGCATGAATGAAACATGTACTTAGGCGATTCGTTCATATTTGCACCTCGTCAGTTGGAGTCGGCATTACGCCTCAAGCTATTATTATGTGACAAAAGAAGGTTGATTTAATACGTGTTGGAGATAGCATTAATTAGTTTCTGATGTGTAACTAGCACGCACGGAACGCATGCGTACAAGAAATGAGAAAGGCAATTAGACGAATTTTAACATATATATTGCATGGCTTGTGGCTGTTGTCATTATTATTATTATTATTATTATTATTACATATATTATTATTATTATTATTATTATTATTATTATTATTATTATTATTACATATATTATTATTATTATTATTACATATATTATTATTACATATTATTATTATTATTATTATTATTATTACATATTATTATTATTGTTATTACATATTATTATTACATATTATTACTTAGCTATTATTATTATTATTATTATTACATATTACATATTATTTTTATTACATATTCTTATTATTACATATTATTATTATTCTTCTTCTTATTATTACATATTATTATTATTACATATCATCATCATCACTAATGGTACAAATTATCCTTTAATAACTAATAATATATCAATGATAAATATCGAATGAAAATAATTTGTAACAAAGCCGTCATCATCATCATCATCATCATCACCGACGGAAACATGATATCCTTTAATAACTAATGATATAGCAAGGAAAATATTAAAATGAAATTAATTATTTTTTTCAAAACGAAAAATAATAGTTTAAAACAAGGAAATTTTTTAAACGCACTGTTGTTTATGAGGAGGAGGATCAAGTTAAAACGGAAATGAGATAACCTAGACCTCTACACACACCATTATGACAAATTCAGCTTTACGGCAATACAGCTTCATTGCATTTGTGGGCTTCAGGCGTATAGATGCACACATGTGGTGTTAAACAAAAGCTATATTTGTTTCTCTTGACATACAGCCAAAGCGAATATTTGGCATTGCATGTCTAGTAGCTTTCTCTTTGAAAATGATTTTTTTGAAATTTAGTAGACTGAATTTTCTGTAATAGTTGATTGTCACGGGTGATTCATGCCATCACTTGTAGATAATAGATGGGTTTATTTCTTCATTTATGCATCATATGTTGTATGAAGTTACTGGATAATCAGTATATTATTACTCAGTTATTTTTTCTAGACGTTCAACACGTGCATATTGTTTTAAACATCCTTAACGAGTGCTGCAGTGATGAAAAATTATGATACGATACTACACCTCTCGAATTAAATTCTGTTTTCGAACATGCGACATCCTGTAGACTAAGAAAACAATTAATTAAAAAACTAGATTACGGAGATTGTGTTCTACATATACCGGGTGGGTTGAGCAATAATAAAACTCGATTATGGTTATATATATAAGGGTGAGATCCCATCTCAAGACATGGAGTTCCTTTGTAAGCATATTCGTTAACAAATAATTATTAAAGATCTGTAAGCCCATAATTTGATTGGTCAAAACGAATCAATAATTAAAAGCCAATCCGATTTACGAAAAATCAAACGTCTGTGAAATCAACAAAAAATCGTACAAGGAACGCTTGTTGTTAAAGTTTACAAGTAAAAAAACGCACAAATGAAGATGCTGTATTCAAATGCATCGATTTATCAAACACTTATTGTGTTAAATACAAGCAAATTGGGGTTGAATTTCTCGTTGTCAAGTCCAAAATAAACTCATACAATTTCTAGAAAGCAAAAATAAAGAACGAACAAAGCTTTGGCTACAAATCCATATGATGTAGTAACGTCGATAAATAGAAACAAAGGTACATCGATTCCTGTTCGCTTCAATTATTTTATCAATTTCCATTTGAAGAAAGCAAATTTTTATCTTTTTAGAAAGAAAATTTTGTCAATAACGAGAAATCACAAATAAATTTCTTTAATTTACGCGTATTTTTGTGCAGACGAGTAGGTTTTTAGTTAAAATGAGTAATGTTTATCTAATCATGAATTGATTGAAGTCAAATTAGGTGTTGGAGTTATCGGCCTCAAATTTCGTTGATTGACAGATGCACAGACCGGCTGACAGCACAGCACAAGGACACATTGGATACGTTATTTTTACATGCCGCGTAATGGTGAAATTCACAATTGTAGAAACTATAAAGCAACATTAAGTCGCCTATTTGTAGCAGAGTTAAATCGTTTATAATTTCAGAGATTTCCCTCTAAAAGATGGTTATTCGCTGAAAGTTGATGTGAATCGGTCGCTTTAAGCATACACTTTTGAGGCGCCTGTTGCCGGAGATTACTTCAGCAAACGTAACCTGCGCGCTTGTTCTAACCCCGCCAACACCAATTTGACGGCTATTGTTAACTGTGCAGCATATACATGTATATTTTTTTCTATGTGCTTTATTCCGATACTATCGAAATATTGCGATTTAATCTCATGTGAAGCCCCGAGTTAACGCTGAGCGTCAAATTATTATTGGAGGAGTAAGAGCAAGCGTGCAAGCTACGTATGCTGAAGTTATCTCTGACCACTAGCGGAGCAAAATCAGATGCTTAAAGCGGATGGTTCCTATTAGCTTTTAGCGGCTAGCCATATATTGGAGAGAATAACCTGAGCTTATACATTATCTATCTCTGCTATGATTAGGCGACCTGGTCTTAGTTTACAGTTTCTACGGTTAACCAGTTAAGCATAACATATTCAACTCATTGCAGTGCGCGTTGTGCGCCTGTCTTTGTGTCCATCTAACAACTCAATTTCAAGTTAATAACTACAAAACAGAAGATGTAAATTTAATCAATTTAAGGCTAGATAAGTTTAACTAACTCGAAACATACCCTTATGCGTTGAACCATGCGAAAACAAGAGAAATTTATATATTCAAGTATGTATTAGGTTTTGCGAACCTAGTAACAAATTAGTTCAGTTGTCACCAGAAGGATAAACCAAAGACAGCATGAACAATGGCTCGCTATAAAAAAACAAGTAAGGCTCCTTCAATTGCATTGGCTCGATCCCGTTTTGCGTATGCTTTCAG